>JABUQX010128104.1:0-17500 GCA_015478945.1 Trachelipus rathkii
CAATGCGACTTATTTATTATTTTTAGTGATAATTAGTATTGGTTGACTGGGACGGTCTAGATAGGCCCATACTTCTTAAGTATTATTCTTACTTATTATTTATTATGTGTTTACTGGGATATTCTAGAAGAGGAGCCAATGCGGCTTCTTAGTATTATTTTTATTGGTTGACTGGACAGTCTAAAAAAAGAACCATGCGGCTTCTTGTATTATTCTTATTTATTATGTGTTGACTAGGATTCTAGAGAGGTCAATGAAGCTTCCTAATTATTATTCTGAATAGTAATTAAGAAACTGGCATTAACCAGTCTATTAGCCCATAATAGTAAGAGCCCACAGGCTCCACTGTCAGGCACTGTCCCAGTCAGCTGTAATGTAAAAGCCACGTGGCACCTAGATGTCCAATCAACTTATAATAAATAATAAATAAGAATAATACTTAAGCAGCAGCATGGGCCTATCGGACTGTCCCAGTCAACCAATAATAATATATAATTAATAATTAAAAATAATAGTAAGAAACCACATTGACGCCTCTAGAATCCCAGTCAACTCATAATAATTAAGAATAATATTTAAGAAGCCGCATGGTCCTTTTTTAGACTGTCCCAGTCAACCAATAAAAATAATAATTAAAAGCCGCATTGGCCCCTCTAGAGAATATCCCAATCAACTCATAATAAATATCAAATGTAAATAAGAATAATGCTTAAGAAGCCGCATGGGCCTATGTAGACTGTCCCTTCAACCAATATATTAATAATTAAAATAATATTTTTAACAAGCCGCATTGACCCCTCTAGAATGTCCCAGTCAACTCAAATAAATAAGAATAATAATATTTGAGAAGCCGCATGATCTTTTTTAGACTGTCCCCAGTCAACCAATAAAAATTAATAATTAAGCTGCATTGGCCCCTCTAGAATATTCCCAGTCAACCATAATAAATATTAAATAATAATGATATTTAAGAAGCCGCATGGCCCTATTAGACAACTTCACGCCTATTCTTATCTTCAAAGCCAAAAATCTACCTCCTCGTTGCTTTACGTTGCTCCCTCTTCAGCATATCTGTCTTTTTAATAAGGGTGCTAAAATTGAAGACAATATTCAAATACTGGCCCAACTAACATCTATTATACGACATTATACAAAAACAATATATATATATAACTATATATATATATATATATATATATATATATATATATATATATATATATATATATACTTATATATATATATATATATATATATATATATATATATATATATATATATATAATTTTTAACCCTAGGCCCTAGCTCTGGGTTCAAAATCTTACAATGGAAACAATGAAACAACAGCACTAAAGAATGTTACAGACTTACGGGTTACAATGCCAACAGTTTGTTGAAAATTGAAAAAATATATTAAAAACTTTATAATATTTAGCTTGATGCTCATTTTAAGTTCGTCGAAGCTAAATTACTTAAATATACACAAAAAAAATAACAAATAATATTAAATGTAATAAATGAGAATCAAAAATCAATAAATCAAAAAAATCATGATTTATTTGCTCAAAAATCAAAGAAGGCAAAAAACTCAGTGATTTTTTTAAAATTTGATTTTTCATTATATCCTAATTGGAGAGTGTGTAAAATCCTTCCGCAAATTTCTGAAAAAATCGTGTACATCCTCCCGTCTCAAAAATCTTGAGTCCACGACTTGAATTCTGCTTAATTGTTTTTTTACCCTCTTACCCCCCTGTAAATTATTTTCACTTCTCTCTTTAAAAGGTTGTTCAATATGTTTAAATCAGCAAGTTTAAATTTCTTCATAAATATTATTTGATTATCTTAAGGTTTCAAAAAAAGTCAAAATAAATTATTTTGAAAAGAAAAGTTTATACAAAAGAAATTAGTACTTCTAAGAATAATAAATTCATACTTACATACTAGTACGTATAAAGTAAATGTTGGTTAACACCACCGATTGGGTAATTTTCTAATATCATATATATATATATATATATGTTCAATAATTCAGCGGTAGATGGTCAAAATTAAGAATATGTCTTTACTCGATATATATATCTCTCTCTCTCTCTCTCTCTCTCTTATATATATATATCTCTCTCTCTCTCTCTCTCTCTCTCTCTCTCCTTTTGAACGTATATTTATATATCTGTCTGCTTTCACATTTTCCTCTCTCTCTCTCTCTCTCTCTCTCTCTCTCTCTCTCTCTCTCTCTCTCTCTCTCTCTCTCTCTCTCTCTCTCTCTCTCTCTCTCTCTCTCTCTCTCTCTCTCTCTCCTTTCATTTTCCTCTGCCTTACTTTCTTTGTTTCATCGCTCTCTCTCTCTCTCTCTCTACTCTCTCTCTCTCTCTCTCTCTCTCTCTCTCTCTCTCTCTCTCTCTCTCTCTCTCTCTCTCTCTCTCTCAAATGTGTTGAACTACCTAATAACTGCAGATGAGTAAATACATCATTGTATCCAATGCAATGTATTTCTCATCGACAGCATAAAGCGTCAATGTTGTTTACATTTTTATTAATGAATATATATATATATATATAACCTTATGTATATATATATATATATAATATATATATATATAATATAACTTATATATATATATATATCTTTATAACTTAATATATATATATATATATATACTCTTTAAATATAATATATATATATATATATATATAACATATATATATATATATATATATATATATATATATATATATATATATATATGTATATACGGGTTGGCGGACAGGACTAGATTGCTTGTGGGTATTTTGCGTACAGTTTTTGCTGAGATTCGGTGCAGTGCACCGCACAAAATTCAGTGGCTTACCGGTGCGGGTGCACGGTTCTTGGAGCAATAGTGTGGTGCGGAACGCTGTGCATTAGAAACAGAGATGCGGTGCAGGTAGCGGTGCGGTGCAAAAAAACTAACTTTGGTGCGGTGCTGTGCATGGTGCGCTTACGCTTTGGTGCAGTGCAGGTTACGGTGCAGGTCTTGAATTTACGAGAAGTTTGGTGCGGAACGCTGTGCGCATTATATCTAAAAATCTGAAATACTTTTGTGGGCTATGTGCACTTCGAGATACTAACCTGTGTTTCTGTGTACATGGTGTACTTCCTGGTGCGGTGCGGTGCGGTGCGGTGCGGTTTTTTGGTGCAGTGGTGCGCGGAACGCTGTGCACGCTGGAAGCAGATGCAGTGACGATGCAATTTTGGAGTGCGAAAAAAATAACTGTAGCGGTGCTGGCGCGCGGTGCGCTTACCCTGGTGCGGTGCGGTGCGGTTGGAAAATTCCGGTACTCGGCCAACATAATATATATATATATATTACTAAAAAAATAAAAATAACATAAGATTTGTAAAATAACTCAAAAAATAAACATATTTTCTGAATAATTTCTATTTTCAAAGAGATATGGTGCAAACAGGAGCCCAAATGACATTTTGTACTCTTTTGTAACTTCATAAAAGTAATAATTTTTATAAAATGCGCAAATACCTTTTAAAAGGTGCCAATAGTAATAAAAAGCATGTTTAAAATTTTTTTGTAGTTAATATGATGAAGAGATCGGTGAAGGTTTCAAAGAAATCGTTTAAATTAATAATATTTAAAAATTATTTAAAATTTTAAACCAAAACAATTTTAAGTAAACATAAGCCCAAATAACAAATAACAATCGCCCAGACTGTTGCTTTAAGAGAGTCTTTCTGTAATTTAAAATTTCACTGATATACATATATATATTTCTATATATATATTTGTCATAAATATATATACATATCATATATATATATATATATATATATATACCATATATATATATATATATATATATATATGTAATATATATATATATACTCTGTAGCACCAGTAATATAACAATAACTGCTTTGCTGTATATATACTTCTATAATAATACTCCTATATATATATATGTATAACTTTATATATAGCAATATAGCAATAATATATATATATGTTATATTATATCGTTGGCACCACTTACTTTATATATATATATATATATATATATATATAACTATATATATATGTATATATATATAATAATATAATACCATAATAATATATATATATATATGTATATATATCATATATATTTGTTTATAAACGTATATATGCATATCGTATAACATATACGCCCATATATTCACAAATGTTTTCGGGTATGTTATATAATAATATATATATATATTATATTTTTATGTGGTATGCAAAAAAAAATATTTACTCATTTTTAGTCTCACTTTATTACATAAAATGTACATAATTTTGTGTATTCCTGCTTTACACGTAAAATATAATCGCCCTTTTACCCAGTCGCCTGGTTCACACATTGTCATGTAAGTTTATGTGATTAAATATATTTTTCTCACGCTCAATGACCTAATAAAAATGACGTAGGTATGAATATCCTGTGATGCTAAAATGACGTATTACTAATGTCTAGAATCGTTGTAGACGGCAATTTCCTTTCCATTATTATTATTAATATTATTATTATTATTATTATTAATATTATTATTAATATTATTATTATTATTATTAATATTATTATTAATATTATTTTTATTATTATTAATATTATTATTAATATTATTATTAATATTATTATTATTATTATTATTATTATTATTATTATTATTATTATTAATATTATTATTAATATTATTTTTATTATTATTATTATTATTATTATTATTTCAGGATTAATTTGTTACCCAATAAAATGTGGCTTCAGGAATTTACAACAATAAACTTTGTCAATAAAAATAGTGTTAATATTTACTCTCAAAGTTTTGAAGCTAAAATGGAATTTCAAGATTTGAAGAAATAAAAAAATTAGAACTTTAATTTAAAGAATTTTGAATAATAATAAAAATCAAATGGCATCATTCTCATACACATATTACCACACAGTAGGTGTATATTCCCTCCCATTTATTTAAAGTAATATTTAAAAAATTTGTTTTTAAAAAATAAATAGCGACAAAATCAATGCACAAATTAGATTTATAAATTTTGTACTTAAATCGAATTGACTCGTTTTACCAAAGGTGTTTCAAAGTTAAAAATAAAAATTTTATAAAAAATTTTACTAAGTGAAAATTATTGAGAAAATTTTCTAAGTTCAAAAATTTATTGGGGTGAAAATTATTTAAAGAATTTTTCTGAGTTAAAATTATTCAAAAATTTTCTTTTATTTCTGAAATTTTCTAAGTTATTTTTATTTCGAAAAATTTTCTAAGTTAATTGAATTCCTGAAATATTCTAGGTCAAGTTATTGAGAATTTCTAGAAGTGATTTGTATTTTGCAAAATTTTGAAATTTTTTTTATTTCAAAAATTATGCGAAGTTAGATTTTTATTACGAATAGCTACTGAACTAATTTTATCCAAAGTTCCTAAGTCAATTTTATTTCAAAATTTTCTAAGTAGTTAATTTTATTTCAAAATTTTCTAAAACTATTTTTATTTCAATTCTAAGTTGACCACTAATCCAAAATTTTCTAATTCAGTTTTATTAATTACATGCTACTTTTGATTTAAACTTTCAAATTTCATTTTAACGTATTGAGATTTATAATTCTTACATATTTGTTTAGTAAGGTTGAGGTTGTCGGGATAATGAGCTCTAGCTCCTGATCCTTTCCTTTTATACCCATTAGATGTTTATCGAAAAGATAACACGATTACACGCAGATGTTGCTCCGTAACTTGTTACAAAGAAACATATCAATAACTTTTGTACGAAAATTTAATATAGAAAATACTATTGCGCAAATTAGGAAAAACCATGGGAAAAACCATGTGAGAATTATTAATATCATTGAAATATTTATTGAAATAATTAGGTATTCCTGTCATGCTTTTTCCAAAAATAATTTAAATATTTTCTAACTTTAAAAATTTTAAAATTTAAAATTTGCAAAGTAAGTAAGTTAAATTCAAAAAAAAAAATTTTGAAAATCAAAAAATTTCTAAGTTTAAACTAGTAAGCTATGTAAAATGAGTTAATAATTAATTAAATACTATTTCAGTTAATACATGATGTTATTAAACCTTCAATGCTGGTATGTATTGTACAATTCCATTAATTGGTTGATCGCTCAGTATGTTGATCGATACTGCGTATTGAAACATCTGATGCATTTGATGCAAAATCATCATGAATTCTTCATTCGATAATCGTTTACAAGGTCTTCCTTTGCGTCTCATTTTCAGTTGTATCTCTCAGTATTATCCCAATAATTTCAATTGCCAGTAACTGGAAAGATAAATATATTCGGCAGTATGGCAATTCAAAAAAAATCTAAAAGTATGTTAACTGTGGGTAGGTTATAGAATGTAATGTTTTGGAAATGATACAATTAATTTGTAAAGTTCAAAAAAAAATTATAATGTTTAAAAATGTTAAAAGTTCATAAAATTCGTAAGTGTTTGAACAAATGTAATGTCAATTACCATGTAAAAGTAAATGATATAGAATAAGTACTATGTATTTACTGTTAAAAGAATCATATATAATTATATACATATGTCAAAAGTTGAAATAGTTAACAGAATATTAGTTTCAAATCCCAAAGATTTTATTTATTATTGAAAATGGTTTGGGATTTGAAACCAAAACTCTATTGACTTTGGTCAAAAAAAAAATTTATATTTGGGACATATATGATATAGTAAATACCCATTAAATAAATATTTTAGGATAAAATATTAGTTAAATATTAATCAAAAATTAAAAATATAATAATTCTTTGGTTAAATATTCAAAAATTTCAAAAAAAAATTTAATTAAGATTAGTATTAAAAATCTCAAAAAAAAAAAAAATAAAATCAATTAGTGTTATCTTCTAATCAATCAATTGTAAGATTAAAGTCTTCCTCTTATTGAGAAACTTTCAGTGTGTGACAATCTAGTGGTAGCAGTATATTCTCTTCCTTGCCATGTTAAATTCCATCTTACTGGTAATGTATTCAAAAAATATTGTGATCTGTAGCTATAAGAAATTGTTTTTCCTACTAGTTGTTCGCCTAAGAACTTGAATATTGTTTTAATGTTGTTCCTTTTGTATTGTCGTAGCCATATTCCTATTAGATCTCTGGTGTTTGCATATGATGAAGGTAACAGTTCATATTTCAGTTTCAAAACATCTATTTCACTCATATAATGTGTTAGCTTTATTGGTATGTCAAACACGTCGATGGTCCATGCTTGAATACACATAGTCATGAATAATTCTCTGTTGTTGATGAAATCTGCTCCATTTACTATATCTTTGATCATTGTATGTTCTATACCTTCTCTTGAATGAATGCTTCTAAGCTTTAATAATTTATATAAAATTCTTGGGGATATTCTTTTTCCCATACTTCGTTGTGTTACTGAATCTATGTTAATCCAAAATTTTGTCAAGAGTTCTCTATAGTTAACAGGATAACTTTCTTCTAAAGTTATTTTCTCTAAAATTACCTCTAAAATATCACTAAAACCTCCTAGATAAACTAGTTTTCTCACTATATGTGCACATTCTGTGCAAAACAAGCTTTGAAATGGATATTCGAGCAAAATTGATAAATGTGCTGTCATTTCATCACCATTTCTTAATGAATATAATACATTTCTTTGTCTATCAGCTTTAGTTAGCATGTTAGAAATTTCGTATATGGTCTTAGTGTTAGTATAAATTGGTCTAATGGATCTAATTATGTTTCTGTTCTTCCTCATTATGGCTTGTGCAATAATTTCCAACTCTTCCCATTCTTGAATTTCATTCAGTTCTTGAACTATCTTGCTAAGTTTATTCTCGTTACCATTTGACAAACAATCTTCTAGTAAAAATCTGCTATTATGTCCGTTGTATTCTCCTGGTACATAATCATCTAAATATACTTGTACTCTTGCGAAATCTTCATTGTTATTTCTTAAATGTTCTTTAATCCTGGTGAATACTTCACTATCTTTAATCATTCCTACATGATCAAAACAATCGTGATCAAACATATCTACTACATCACCTATTTCCATTGGAATACGATATTGTACTCGGGTAGTAACCCAGTCTATTAATTTCGTTATCAATATCTTTACCCATAATTGGACAAGTTCTTGCAATATCTTAGGAATTGGCAATAATAGACTGACCTGACTAGATATCACTGTTTGCTTCCTAGTCTGTATTCTGTGCATTGTAAAATTCTGTTTCAAAGGTTTCTCTCGATGCCTTTTCTTGACGCCATTCGCGTTCCAAGTTTCGTCTTAGAGTCGTCTTAGAACTGTTGGTGACAATCGTCAATACCCCAACTTTGATAGCGGCAAGATCCGACAATCTTCTTGGCGTTGTAAAGTTATCAACTTCCATCTATACTAAAAATGATTTTAATTACAAAAAAAAATATGAAATCTTAAACTACTGGTTAGACCTTGAATATTTTGTTGGCACATGCAAAATTAAATAAAAATGAAATAAAAAACATAATTTGAAACATACTTAAAATTAAATAAAATGAATAAAATTATAAAATTCAGGTACCTTTATGTTTAATAAAATACCCGTAGTATGAACTTAAAGTCAAAGGTTATTAGTATAAAAAGAAAATCAATAAAAAATATTTTTATTGTAAAATATATTATTACACATATAATAATCAATATGTACATACAAAATAAAAATTCTACATCTTTCTTTTAAAGTTCCTTTTCAGTTTCACTTTTAGCAATAGAGATAGTAATGAACTAGCTTTTACTATCTTTATCACTAAATGTGACTCTTCTTATGTTCTTGAATCTGACCTTCTTTGTAGGTATATCAGGCTGTTTTCTTGGAGGTATATCTGGAGGTAGATCTGATGATCTTCTTGGAGGTAAATCTGGTGGTTTTTCTGGCAATTCTGGTGCTGTAGGTTCCATTCTTTCGGTTCGAGATGTTGACTGTCTTGTCTGAACAGGTGATCTTTCTATCATCGTATATTGATGTTTTGGTCTATATGACAAATCCTTTTCTTTACCTCTAGTTCTACGTGTAGGTACATCTACCGGTTGTGATACTGGTAATGCTATCGCTTGTTCTTCATCACCGAACATTTCTTCTGTTCTTCCGAATATTGGTTCATCTGGTTCTAATGTAGCGTGTTTCATTTCACTTTCTTGTGCTGATTCTGCTACTGGTTCCACATCTTCATCTACAGCTTCAGGTGCTTCTTCTTCCACGTTAAATTGTGATTCCTCCGTTATATTTCTATTTGTTTTAGGTGTTCTCAGATAAATTACTCTAGTTTCACTTTCGTCATCATCATTATCTTCATGTTTTCCATACTTATTATATTTATTTTGTTTCTTCTTTGTTAAGTTAACATTAATTTTCTGTCTTGTGTCTGAGGATATATTTATATCAGTTTCTTTATTAAATTTCTCATCTTTTCCTCGTGTTCTAGCTACTTTAAAGTTATCTACATTTACTCTATATATCTTGCCTGTTGTAGGATCTCTTAATATATAGGTATTACTTGTTTCGAATTCATTTCCATAGCCTTCAATTCGAAATGGACCTCTCCACTTTCGGAACAGTTTAGGTGACAGGTGCGGTGGTTTGATTCTCTGAGTGTACACCAAATCTCCTATCTTTATCGGTCTATCTTTTGCCGTTTTGCTGTTCTGAGTCGAATATTTTTTTACTTCTTTTTCTAATGTTACTCTGGCTTGTCTTCTTATTTCCTTAATTCTTTCATACAAATTTTCTATCTTTTCATCCTCCTTTATAGGCTTAGGATCTTTAGATTTTATTAAGGTTTCGGTTGGTATGTCTGATGGCATACGCTTCGTGTAGCCATAGAGTAAGAAATGGGGATCTGTTTTAATGCTACTGTTGTATGTGTTATTTATAGCTGCTTGGGCCAAAGGTAAATATTGGTCCCAATCGCGCTGATTATCCTTGACGTAACATCTCAGAAAGTTCGCTATATTTGCGTTTGTAGTTTCGACAAGACCATTGCTATTGGCGTGGTAGCTACTTATTTCTACCTTTTTAATCTTAAACTTTCTGCATATACCTTTCATGAGTTTTCCTACAAATTCTAATGCATTGTCAGAGATTATTGTATCTGGTACGGTGTGACATACTACTATTCTATCTATAAAAACATCTACTATTTTATCACTATCTCTCGATTTTAATGCTACTAATTCTACATATCTTGTTAATTGATCTTTAAAGACGAGTATATATTTATTTCCTTTTGATGAAACGGTTAATGGACCCATTATATCCATAGCAATCTTTTGGAACGGTTGTTCCGCTAAAGGATATGTTTTTATTGTTGCCTTTTTAGGCTTAGAACCTTTCGCTTCTTGACACGTATGACAGCTCTTACAAAATTCTTCTACTATTTTTCTAATATTTTGAAAGTGATATCTTCTTTTTAGTTTTTCTAGAGTTCTTTCTGTCCCACTATGACCTTGAATAGAGTGGGTCATATCAATGGCTATATCAATTAAAGATTTGGGTAACCATATCTTATAATTTTCTTTAATTTTTATATAAATCATATTTCTAAAGAATTTCAAACCTTTTATCTTTTTACCCTTTTGTAGCTCTTCGTATTCTACCTTCATTTCGACTGCCTTTCTTTGTTCTCTTGAAATCGTTGCGGTATCTAATGTTAAAATTTCATCTGTTTTATCTATATTTTTAATGTTATTATTAAACTTACCTTTATCTGTTTCTTTATCTTTATTATTGGAGTTCTGATTTTTCTTGCTTTTAAAACTATTATTTTCTTTAGAATGGTGCTCTATCATATTGAGTTTTTCTTGTCTCGTTTCTTCTGCTCTTATCTCTTCATCATCTATTTCACCTGTGTCCGGGATGTATCTGGACAAAAAATCTGCAACTGAGTTCTTCGTACCTTTTATATGTTCAAAGGTTGGATTGAAATCTGATACTGTTAAAGACCATCTAGCTAATCTAGCCGTTGGATAATCTTTCTTAGTGAATATTGCTACTGCTGCTGAATGATCAGTTTTCACTTTTATTTTATATCCATATATTAAGTTCTTAAACTTCCTCAACGCAAAGATGATTCCCAAACATTCCATCTCGGTAGGGGCATAATTCTTTTCCGCTTTTGACAAAGTTCTGCTTGCAAACGCTAAAGGTAATTCTTCTCCTTTATCATTCTCTTGTAATAATACTGCACCTAAACCGTGTATGGATGCGTCGGTTACAACAATAAATTCTTTGTTGAAATCTGGATATTGCACGATTGATCTTGCTAGCAATAAATCTTTCAGTTTATTCAATGATCTTTCTTGTTCCTCTCCCCAAATGAATTCTTGCTTTTTCTTAAGTAGTTTGGTTAGAGGTTCAGCAGTACTTGAAAAAGTCGGTAGAAGCGTTCTGAAAAATCCAAAGAAACCTAAAACTGAACGCACTTCTGGGACGCTAGTAGGTGTCCTTATTTTCGATAAAGTTTTTAGCTTCTCAGGGTCTACAGTAACCCCTTGACCTGAAATCAAGTACCCTAAAAATACTATTTCCTTCTTGAAAAATTGGCATTTCTCCAATTTAACTTTGAAATTGCATTTCCTCAGTGCTTCGAAAACTCTTGATAGACTATTGTAATGAGAAGGTACATCTTGAGAGTATATTATTATATCGTCAATGTATGATAAACAATCTATGCCTAGCAATCCACTTAATACCAAACTCATCACCCTACTGAACACGGCGGGGGATTGTTTCAAACCCATTGGCAGGACGCGTGGCTGATAGCATCCTCTCTGTGTTCTAAATGCTAGTAAGGGTCTACTCTCTTCGCTTAATGCTATCTGGTAGAAGCCATCGAGAACGTCGACACAGCTGAATATACTAGCTCGTCCTAGTGAGTTCACCGTATCCTGGATGAAAGGAATAGGGAAGCTGTCTCCTACAGACCATTTATTTATCTTCCTATAGTCGACACAAATCCTGGGGCGACTTCCAGACTTCTTCGGTATCACTAGTAATGGACTACTGTGGGGAGACACTGATGGTTCAATCAGGTTCTTCCTCAACTGGTCCTCTGTCCAGTTATTAATATCTTTCACAAAAGATCTAGGTTGCTGATACTGTGGAGTGAACAGGACCTTTGGGCATTTCTCATCTAGTTCTAGTTTAAATTGATAGTTGGGGAACTGCCCTATGGGATCATCTGCCAGTCCCACAACGTCTCTGTTTTTCATGAGAAAATCAATAATGTTTTCAAGTTCCTCAGGTCGTTGTAACACTCTATACTTTTCTTCATCCTTCGTCAGTATCTCTTTGTATGTCATATATAATTCTTTCTCCGATAACCCTTCAGTTATTGTGGGTATCTTCCGTTTTTTATAATCTTTTCTGGACTCTTGCATGGTTTGTGCATGTATTTGCTTCATCATGGTATTGCGTGTTGCATTGACTCTTTCTATTTCTGAATGATTTCTTCTCAAGACTGGATAGGCTGTTGTTATGGCTTCACCCTTTATTATTTCAATAGGGCGGCTCCCTAAATTAATCAGCTCTATAATTATATTACCTTCCTTCACATTTGATAAAGTACTCCGTATAAAGATGGCTGCGCTGCCTCTAAAGGCATCAGTTGGTACTGTAATTACCATGCTGTTGTCAGGTAATTGCTGCGCTTTTTCATCTTCAATTTTAGCTTCTAAAATGTATTTAAAATTAGGTAAAATTCTTTTATTATTATTAAGCTTAACTATACACATTGTATCTGTATCTTCATATAAATTAGGTTCTGCATTTATTTCAGGTGTGTATTTATCTAAGTTTTTACCATTAGCATTTATTATCAACATCTTTTCTTTTATTCTTTCCTGATCTACCGATGACATAAGTTGCTTCATGTCAGTTTGAACTCGAGAGTTTTGGGCTACAGTCACTTCTGTTGAGGTCTTTAAGCTCTTTCCCGTCGAAGGCGATGACGGACAATCATCGTCAGCTTCTGGGACCCAATTATCTCTCTCTTCCTTACTGACATTCCACAAAGTATGTTCATTTGTACATCTTTTCTTTCTATGCTTATGATGTGACTTGAGGCGATTTCCTAAGTTTCTCTTACTTGTAGTTGAAGTTGATGCTTGTTGGCTGCGCAATTCCAAGTTCACATCTGTATCAATACTAGTTTGGTTCCACTTAAGTTCACCTCTGTTTGGTGTTGTGGTATTAGACGTCTTACTTACCATTGACGTACACACAGGCTGTGTGATTTGAGTTTCAGACCTTATACCGCCATACTGGCCTCTTAGCGGGTGCAGATTGCTTGTTTGTAAGCATTCCACAACTTGAGTGTGTTGATTTGGTTGGTTCACAGTGCTGGCTGCGTCACTCTTCCATCTTCTAGCCCCTTTACCATTCCTGGTTCTCTTTCCATTCGTCTTGGCATAATTGAGGTACTTCGGCGGCCGTTCCTTAGTATCTCTATACCAATTTGAGTATCTAGGAGAGTTCGGTATGTATCGTTGAGCATTGGATGGTGCGGTGCGGTACCGTACTGTATTGTCACCATCAACCAATATTCTATTTTCAGAATCTCTTCTATGATTGGAGTGATTGCTATGATTGCTATGATTGTTCCAATACTTTCTCTTCCAACTATGGTTGGGGTTTCTGGCAAAATTCCTTTTAATACTATTGCAACGGTCAGAGCTCTGATCATAACCGTGCTGATCACTTACTTCAGAATTATATTCATAATTCTCTTCATCATGATCGAATTGTATCGTTTGATCAGATGGATGAGGAATAAAATCCTCATAATCTAACTCGTGAGCGCTATGCTCATTCTCACTATAATTATTTTCTAAATCTGAATCAGATGGTTGACCATTATGCTCATTCTCATCATAGGATGTGTATGAGTCTTCATCTGTATCTTTGCCAGTGCGCTGTATCATATTTGCCGATTCAAACGCGTACTCCATATGAGTGCGGTTGTCGCCACTCTGGACATCGCTTTCAGAGTCCTCTTCAAGGATGTCTGATTCTTCTTCGGAAGCTTCCTCACGGATTACATATAGATCCGGAGTTCTTGAGACTTTATAACAATACAAGTCACCTTCAAAGACATCATCCATACGAGTCTGAGGTGGTCTTTTATATCTCCCTCTACTGGTATCTTCGTACCAATCTTCGGCATCATCTTGGCTGTTTCTTGAGTACCTATTGTTATTGTGGTACCAGCCACGTTTATTATTTCTGCGCCTATATCTGCGCCTATTTCTTCCAAAATTAGTGCGCTTATTTCTTCTACTCGTTTGCCAGTTCTTTCCATTATTACCTCGATTATTAAATCTACCCTTCTGCCATACAGGATTCGGTTGTTGCCGCCATCGGTTTCTACGGGCGTATCCACCATTGATACCACTGCATCGGTTCGATCTCTGGTAGGGTCGACGACGTCTTACGTATTTCCTCCGTTGCTGCCAGCGATTCTCCGTTGTTCCTGATGTTTTATTTTCGCAGATTATATTCGATCGTTGGTTGGAACATTCCTTGTCCACCATTTTCGCGGATAATTTTACCTTTTTGTCTACCATTAAAGGTATCGGATTATTCACATCTACTTTTAAACCTGTGCTACTTTCCTCCTTGAAATAGCACTTCCTATCCTTAAAATCGAATATGAGTGGGGTCTGTGACAATAAATCACAGCCTAAAATGAGATTACCTTCGAAATCACAGTTATCTCCTACTATTACAAATCTAAACTGACAGGTTCTATTAGCTATTTCTAGTGTAAGTGTAGTGATCCCGTACACCTGTATTACACCTTGGGTAATACTCTCTAAATTTATTTTAATGTCTTTGTAAATTAAATCAAAACTATCTTTTAAATCATTAAAATGTGTATATCTAAGTATATTTAAAGATGACCCTGTATCGATAAAAGCTCGTTCTTTATGATAGAACTTATCATTGTTGCTTAAAATACTACAATTTAAATAATATGCGGCCACTCTGGTGCGGTGTGGTGCGAAATTGTTTTGCTCCGCATGCCTAATATTACACACTTTGTGCGGCAATGGTGTCTTAACATCCATAATTGAAGCTACCCTGCCGCGTGGTGCTTCCTTGAATAGGTTATTTATTCTTGTGGCGCGTCTCGCGGTGCGCATGCGCGACGCCTTGCCTTTTCTAAAAAAGCTTTGTTCTGTACCTTAGCACACTGCTCCTTTTTATTGAGCTCCGCCATTTCATAATCTGATCCGCTTTCGCTTATTATACGATGGGTTAGCTTTCTTGCCATTTTCTGATCGCCTTTCCCTTGGTTGGGTGTCTCACCCCTTTCCAATATTTTGCAACTTTTGTGCACATTACCTCTAATGTACTCTGCTTCGTCCGAATCTACTTCTGAACTGGACGGCTCTTCATATGAGTCTCTTAGAAGCTCTTCCTTAGACAGCATCGTTCGCTTTCTGTTATTCTGCATAGGAGGAGTTCCTGCTTCAGAAACTACTGCATCTGACACTTTATTTACCTTATACTCATTGCGATTTGCCTTTTGGTTCGCTCCCTTTTCTGGAGTGAATCTCGGACTGGGGGAACTACTGCCCCTCCTTGATCTATTAAATTTATTCCAACGTACCCCTCTCGTGGGCGTTGCATCATCTCCTACTTCATTGTTAGTCGACCATGTCTGTGGTCTTCTTGGCATAGGGCTTGTACTTCTAAATCGTTGCCTTTGCCTACTACTACTTCTAGCTCTGCTGTTCCTTTGTTTATAGGAACCGGGATTATTATTGTATACCCTGGGATATCTGTTATCCCTGCTGTAATGAGGATCGTAATTACCTCTTCTATATTTGCGGTCATAATCTTTTGGCCATATATTGCCAGGTTTTCTGTACCTTTCGGCTGAACTTGCTGGTCTAAATTGTGGTCTACTACCTCTATTGTCAAATCTATTCTCATTTCTCTTTATCCCTCTCTCAAAGTTATCTCCTATTGCACTTATTTTATCTTCAGTTCTTCTTCTATTATCTATCTTCTTTGCACTAAGTTTACTTATTAATTCTGAAGCTGTATTCTCTTTTGTAAAAATCTTTGCTACTCTCTCTTTGGTCTTTGCATCTGTGAACTTCATATAAGTATTGCCCCACAACATTACCCTTCTCATCTCTTTACTCACTACTATACCATATCTCAATTCAAGTTCTTCAGAGAACTCTGTCACCAGTCTTCTTAACTTGTGACAAAAAGTCGCTAGGGTCGAACTTTTACTCCATTTCATTGTTGTGAATTCCTCAAATAACTCCCATACGCGAAACGATGTCATAGGAGCTAAATTTTCAAGCAATATCTTCTTAAATTCTTCGTAAGAAGTCGTTTCAGAAAGCTCTGGAGTTGCTTCTAGCGCTATTCTTGCTGAAGAGTTTGCATCTGCGCTTATATGTACAAGGGCGCAAGTTATTTTTTCTTGGTCTCTGGTGATACCCTCCTGAGCAAAGTTGTGCTCGAGTATTTTTAACCAGGAGTTCACATGGGGACCAGTGGATGCGGCACCGATTGCAGGGGGCCCATCCAATATAGGAATTTTGATTTTGGACATAAAAAGTCGGTTCACATTTACTGCCGTCATATTTTCTCTCTCGCTACGTTCGTCTTCTCCCGTCATATTTAAAGGATTCTCTAACGCTAATGTAGGTGTGTGTGTTGGTGTGTGTGTGGGTTGCTGTGTAGTTACTGTTACCGGGGTCTCCGGGGGACTAAGTGGTGATCTCTCAGGAGTGGTAGGTCGATCTGACCCTTGGGACATTTTACCACAGAGCTTCTTTCGTATTGACTTCTACTACTTAAAATTATATTAAAAGTTTTACTACTTTTAGTCCTCGTGACTACACCAAAAAATGAAAATTATATATATTATATTATATATATATATATAATATATAATAATATATATATAATATATTATATATATATATAATATATAATATATATATTATATAATATAATATATATATATATATATATATATAATATTATATATCTATATATATATATATTTTATATATTATTATAGCTATAATATTAGTTATATAAAACTTACACACAACAGAAGTTATTACCTGTAAGACAAATATCATATAAATATATATATGCCTTTTGTATAATATATATATATATATTATGTATATATATATATAATTATTATATATATATTATATATATATATTATGTTAAATATAAATTGGTAATAAAAATTTCACACACAAAATTTGTCACCTATATATATATATATTAGGGTTAGAAAGAAAATACTGGTGGAGTATATATATATATATATATATTTTATATATATATATATTTATATACCCTCAAATCTCTATCTACTTTTTATTCACCTTTTTATGCTTTAAAGAAATCGGGTATTTTTAAATTTGACGTAGGGGGTTCGAGAAAGTATGACTCGATGGTGTTTTGA
>JABUQX010128105.1:0-5000 GCA_015478945.1 Trachelipus rathkii
AGGATGACCTATCGATAAATCTGAATAATTTGATATTTGCAAATATACCTATATCCTTGGATAATTATACAAAGTAAATATATATATATATAACGATATTAATAAAATTCAGAATTTTATATTTACCAAAAAGTATAAAATTGCTTACGTTTTGAATATACATAGAAATAATAATAATAATATATAATAATATAATTAAATTTTAAATTAATTATTATAAATAATATATAAATTAAATTATATATTAATATAATTATAATAATAATTAATAATATAATAATAATAATATATAATATATATATAATAATATAATAAATATAATAATAATAATCATAATATTAAAAAATATATATAATAATAATTAAATAATATATAATATATATATTTATAAATTAATTAATAAATTATAACTATTAAAATAATAATAATAAATTAATAAATTAAATAATTATAATAATATATATAACAAAGATATTAATAACCTAAATATAAAATAGTAAGCCATATTGAGTATTTAAACCTATATGGAAAATGAATATCTTAATCCATGCACTAAGAAATAGGACAGCAAAATTACATAGAGTAATATAAATTTACACTATAAATAGTATAGCCATATATAGTACTCTTATATAATATGCATACAATTAACTTCTACAATGGTTTAAGTAACATATATGTTTATTTATTAATGTTAAGATTTATTTTCATATTCCCTTAATATTATTTATATATTATATATTTTATTCATTTTTTTATTATGCGCTTTATTACCATACCTATATATATAATTAAAAATATTATCAACAAATAATTGACTTAAAATATAATTTTTATAAATTTATTTTTATTATAAGTATTATTATTATTGTTAGTTATTGTAAAACTAAAATACTATATTTTATTAGAAGTGATACATTGTGAAAGGAAAATTTATTTATATATACTTCATAAAATTAATATATATATATAGTATAATATATATATATATATATATATTAATATATATATGATAATATATATATTGAAACTTTACCAAGCCTACTATCGCATGATTATCGTAAATAAAGTAACGGTGGTATGTACCACGAAGTATAAATATAAACATTATATGGAATATTGTGGTATAAAATTTATTAAGTAAAAAATCAGTTTATTTTATATTAATTAAAAAATGTTTATATATATTAAAAAAATATAAAAGTATTAAATAATACGTTTTATAAAGTGTATACGATAACGACGTATATAGCTGTCAATTATTTTTTCGAAAATATAAAAGTGTAGACACTCGGTTAGTATACAGTATGTATCATATATATATGCAGTATTTATTATATAAATGATAAGAATGTTGTTTGGATGACTTTGTCAAATGTAAAACTTAAGTGTATATAAATTTAAATATGAAAAACATGTCTACTCGTTTGCGCTATTGGAAAAATAAGGGTTGAAAAATAATAGTATAATATTTTATTATTATTTTTATTTATATATTTATTTTTTTTATTATTAACACGTATAAAGCAATAATACTACTAATATACCTGGTATACCGTCAAAGATGGTAAAGAAGAGTCTGGGGTCTTACTCGGCCTATATATCCGGGTGGTACCGTAATTGGGGTTTAGACATTTTCGTCCCTCACCTCATGGTCCCCGTCACGGTCGACTGAGCTGTCCTCTCTGTGAGTATGAGAAAGTGAGAAAGAAGTTAGTTTGTTCCTGGGACACTTGATACGATCGCATCTAACAAATACTCTCATTGTGCAGGTATAGGCAGGTCGCTGTATGGGTACTATCATTACCTCTGCTTATTAGTTTTCTTGTACAAGAGATACGTCATGCTCTATATCGAGATAATTATGCGAGTGCTTGGTTTGTGTAGCGCTTCTGCTTGCGCTTGCCTATCTACTCATTATATCACATATTCTTCACTTTAATACTCACTTGGCAGATAATCAATCTCTCTCTATCACTACTCTCTACTCTCTATCTTCACTCTATCTTACTATATATCTCTACACTCTACTCTTCTCTCTTTAAAAAATTAATAAATGTTCTTTTTTATTTTTTACGGGACTCAGGGAATTAAGTTCGGGTTTGGTTTGAAAATTTATCAAAAATATCAAAGATCACTTTCTTGAAAAGTCTGAGGCAATAATATGCACTTAGAGTGGAAAACACTTAGCCATCTTTATTGTTGTATATAGTTTATTCTAGCCCATATAGTATGATTAAAATTATATTTTATCTCTACAGTTTTATTAAACTGTATAATTTGCCATAGTTTTTCCATTGATGAATTATTAATTATATTAATATATATTAATATATATATATTATATATATTAAATATATATTAATTATAATATATATATATTATATATATATATATATATATATATATATATATATTAATATTATATATATATATATTATATATATATATATATATATATAATATATATTATATAATAAATTGATAAGAATTTTATAAGAATGAAGGAAATCCTGAAATATACGAAACTTATGTATGAATCTATTGAAGTTTCTTCATGTTTAACGCGGTATACATAGAAATATAATATGTCACTTATACCTAAATCAAAATTTCCAAAGGCATGGTAATCAAATATCAAGAATGAAGATGAGAAGATATAGAGAGAGATTCTAATAGAAATCTATATTAAATTGTAACGTATCTAAAGAGATTAAGAATGGATAGTTATCATTGATCGCTATTACAATATAATTTTCGCTGTTAAAGGCATTTGTCTAGAGGAGGAAATCTCTTGAGAATATTAGCTAGTCAGGCTAAAATTATTAATGAAGGAAGATATCAAGTAGGCTCTCACTGGAGATTCTTAATTTGGAGTATATATAGGACAAGAGTGTTGTCGTGTCACCCTGAACGGCAAACTGGAGTTCTGAAGGTGAAGACAAGCACTTGACGCTTTTTAGATAAAGAGATGTTGATATAGGGGAGGTAGAGTAAATAGTAGAAATAATTATTCCAGATACAGAGTGAACCATAACCGCTTATATTTATTAATGTCTTGAACGGACACGAAAATATAGTGTTAAGTCATGATATTTAAAAGAGTGATAGTTAGACCGTGAAGTGGCTCTTGAATATATGGTATGAGGTAAGAGGAAAGGTAAAAGTGTCGGAATGGCACTCGCTTGTTTGTGGAATTTGCCTTGCTTGATCATAATGAGTGTATAATTTAGTAGTGAGGTAGTGATATATATTGCAGGATATAAAGTATTTTGTATAGAGCGATTAGAGGTCTAGAGAAAGGATCTAGTGTGGTCACTGGTTGTAATGAAGAATAAAAAGAGTAGGGGAATTAGGTAGGGTGGATAAGGATGAAAATAATGTCGAAAGTGAGAGATGGATATAATTTTTTTGAATTATATTTAAAAACATTTTTGAGGAATAGAGATGGGACAGTTGCGTGAGATATCAGGAGAGAGTCCGGACGTGGAGAGAGTGAAGATCATCGTCGCTTAGTGTCGCTCTGATGAGAATTGACTTGCAACTGTACACTTCCTGGCAGCGGCTGTGTTGTTGATGGCCCTCCGACATTTCCGGGTTACAAATTATCACACACCCACAATCCTTTTAAAGAGGTGGCCTAAATCTCATAGAGGAATGTGACATGTTTTGGAGTAGAAGAAAATTTTAACAGATAAGTTTATTTTGATTGGCAAAGACTATAAGAACATTGCGATGCACTCTCTCACTCTCTCTCTCTAACTGTTTCGTCTAATTATAGAAGATGAAAAACCTTGCATTTAAGAATTTAATTATTAAAGTCAAACAAGATTTAGAACCTCTTATGATGTAACTACAGCGTTCCAAACACATAATAATTTTACAATTCTCTTTAATATAACTTTCTCCAATGAAAAAAAATAACTATTAATTATTTGTGCGCAACTGTTCCATCACATTATTAAATTAATATCAAGATAAATTTCTATAGTCATCTCTCTTCTCATTTCTTCTTATCAAATATCTTATTGCGACGCCTGTTTTTCACTTTAGAAATCGATCCTAACATTTCTCTCTTTCACACCATCGTCCATCTCATCTTCCGCTTTTCTCTCTCTCTCTTCTCTCTCTTTCCTCTCCTCTCTCTCTTCTCTTACTCTCTTTCTCCTCTCTCGTCTAAAAGAGTTCTCAATTATATATCTCTCAATCATCATCTCATGCTCCTCTCGAACACATCTCGGGCGAATTGCTTACTAATAAAATAATAACCTTTTTTTATTGCTACACATTTTTCCTTCTCCATGCACATCTCAGATATAGTCTTTATTCATACAAACTCATTCTCATATCCCTCAATAACTATAACATATCTTCATGTTGAAAACGTTTGTAAACATATATTCCGAATTATTAATACTATCAATCAGTATCTAATCTCATGCTTTTGACTTTTCTATTATTCTTATCTTCGCTCTCATTTACTCAATTCACAAAGAACTCGAATACTTTTCTTCCTGGTTTTAATGTTTTTCTCGAAACCCTCTCTTTTCTTTCATAATGAATTCAATCCATAACTCTTTTCTTTCTTTTCTATACTCTTCTATCGTAAACTGGTGAAGAAAAGGCTAGCTCTCTTGTGCATCATTTTGTCCTGACACTATAATTTTATTATTATTATTCATCTATAATTATTATTATTATTTCATATTATTATTATTATTATTATTTATTATCTATTATTATTATTATTATTATTATTCATTATTATTATTATTAACTTATTCATCAATTATTATTAGGTCTCAAAATTTACTTAAAACTAGAGTTTAATTAAAATTAAATCATTTTTAGGGGCCGAAATGAAAACTATTTTAAATCGGCAAAAATTCTCTTTTAATTGCTTCGGTTGAGCGACCATTTTTTAATTAATAACATAGTTTACAGTTCATCGTAGTCACACAGTTATGGTGTCCCAAGCGGTTCGTACACGTCAAATACAA
>JABUQX010128105.1:15000-17500 GCA_015478945.1 Trachelipus rathkii
CTGAGAGAAAGCCGACGTTAACCTGAAGGAGGATCTAAAATGGTCATGGTTAGCCAAAGCATGGCCTACTTTTCTTCCTTGTCATATTAGACAAGACGAGTGCCAGGAGTAGACTCAATTGAAGGAGGTGAAATTCGATCTTCAGTTTCTGAAAATAAATGTAATCACTGTAGCTGCGATTGTACGATATGTTGTAACAAATTCTTAAAAGGTAATACAGTAAAATGGACGGCAGGCATACGAAAAGCGAAGCGTTGATGACAGTCACGTGATTTGGACTTATATCATATATATATATATATATATATATATATATATATATATATTATATATATATATATATATATATATATATATAATTTTATATATGTATCTATAATAGATATATATAGGTTATACGGAGTTAAAAACTACAACTCATATCTCAAAAACTACTAGATACAGGGAAAAGGATACTTGTTGGAATCCTGGTACATTCTTAGTGGGGAAAATGTAACAAAAAAAATAAAAAAAAATCATATCTCAAAAACTACCATAGCTACAGCGAAAAGGAAAATAACATTTTTGGAAATCCTTGTAAAATTTTTAGTTAGGAAAATGTAAAAAAAATAAAAATAAATAAATAAATAATATTGGCTTTTTTTTTTTTTAGGAGCAGGGGACATATTATATATATATATTATTTGTAAAGGTATTACACGGCAATGTAGGGGGCTCGAGCCGACGGGGAACACAGGGGGGGACGTTTTCCATACCCCGTAGGGGAGGGGCGGAGGAACCCCCGCGACACCCAAATACCAAAGAGCGGGGGTTCCGGAGACCCTCCCGGAGGGGGGGGAATTAGTCCTACCCCGTAGTTCCCCGGAAGGCCGAGAGACCCCGACCTCCTGCCCCCATCGGTGCGGTATACCCTTGGGGTATTCTTTAGTTAAAAAAAAAAAGCAAAATTTAATAGAAAGTCTATTTATTTTAACGAGTAACCAATAAAAGGTCTCTAAATAGGCTCTCTAATCATATTTACTATAATTATTAACAATAATTTTTATTTTATTTTATTTTTTTTTACATTTTCCTATGTAAAATTTTACCAGGATTCCAAAAATGTATTTTTTTTCGCTGTAGCTATTGTAGTTTTTGAGATATAATTTTTTTTTATTTTTTTTATTTTTTTTATTTTTTTTTTTTTTTTTTTTTTTTTACATTTTCCGCACTAAAATGTTACCAGGATTCCAACAATGTATCCTTTTCCTTTATCTTTGTAGTTTTGAGAATTATGAGTTGTAAGTTTTAAACAATTATCCCACCTTATCATATATATATATATATATAATATATATATATTTTTTTATATATATATATATATTATATATATATAATATTATAATATATATATATATATATATTTTTTTATATATATATATATATTTTTATATATATATTATATATATATTATATATATAATATATATATATATATATATATATATATATATATATATATATATATATATTACCAGTATATATATTTATATATATATATATTACTGTAGCTTGGCGATTGTACGATATGTTGTAACAAATTTTTAAAAGTAATGCAGTAAAACTGGGAAGCGGCAGGCATACGAAAAGCTCAAAGCGAAATATCATATTAGCCTCTTTATACTTTTAAAAATATATATATATATATTATATATTACTATATATATATATATATTATACTATATATAATATATAATATTATATTATATATTATATATATATATATTATATATAATATATATATATATATATATATATATATATATTTTAAACATGGGCCGCCGTTAGAGCAAAAATTTAGGGTGGGGCAAATTATATATTATATATATAAAATATATATATATATATATATATATATATATATATATATATATATATATATATATATATATATATATATATATATATATATATATATATATAATATAATAATATAATAATATATATATATATATATATATATATTATATATATATATATATAATATATATATATTATATAATTATAGTATAGTGTATTCAAAAGTTTTGAAATAATAAAAAATGATCATCCACACGTAAGGCCCAATATTTATAAATTATTTCATAATTAGCGAAAAGTTTTTTTCAAAATGAGTATAACTAGTAAGAAGTTTTATATTATTAAACCGGTGTTTTCTCCCTTTTTAACTTGAAAATAAAAATTTAATATATTCCTTTTTTTCTTTCCCCATAATCAGCTTTAATAATAACACTTCTATCAAATTGAATCTTTTTGACATGAATCTTTCCCCCGTGCAATGCTAACATAGCCCAATTTAATCTTTCGTTGGAAAATAGTTGACCAATAGCCCTTTTTTAACATGTTGTTTAAGGTACTAAGCAAGCGCACTTTCAGTTTTACAAGCAGTTGGTGAGCGTGAGAGTACTTTGATATCTTGTGCAACTGCTGGGGGAAAAGTGCAATGACTTTTGTAGCATGTG
>JABUQX010128105.1:27500-55724 GCA_015478945.1 Trachelipus rathkii
CAAGAAACAAGTGGATTGAGCAGTAAAAGGAAATGCCTGGAAGAGAGAAAGTGGTTGGCAGAGGCCGAGAAGAAAGGTGCATACAGGAGTGAATGGCGGGTATGGTTGTGCCACCGGCCAAGGAACGAACCCCACACTGACGATATGCCATAAGTGAGGGTCCGTCCGGTTCTCACTAAAAGGTATAAAGGGGGCGGAAGGCTGGGCTTTCTTTCGACTGCTGTCATATATTTTTCTACTACTTTCTGTTTCCTGTACGTCACGCACCTACCACCATCTTGAGGAGGAAGGGGAGGAGGAGGAGGGAGGAGAATTTCTATAATATATATATAATATTATACATATATATTATATATAGTATATATATATATATTATATAAAATATATTTATATATATATTATATATATATACTATATATATATATAATAATATAATATATATATATATATATAATATAATATATATGATATTATATATATATATTATGGGGACTTGAGGTCCCAGCAATAAACAACAGAAAACTACTAACCGAAATTGAAGTAAGTGGTCGTTTGTTTGAGGAGGCCAGGCTTTCAATGCAGAGTAATACTTCTGTGCCTGAATATTCCCCTTTGTAATGGTGATCTTCAGTGACCCCCCCGCCCTGGTAGAATCGATCTCTCATCTGCACTTTTGCTTCAAGAAGGAGCTGTCTCATACTGCTGAGAATATAAATGAGGAATTAGTATAAAACATTTTTGTTTTTTTTCTTATTTGGGGGACCCCCTTTTTAAAATAATTAAATAATAATAATAATTAATTAATATAATAATATAATATAATAAGGATAATAATAATAATAATAATAATAATAATAATAATAATAATAATAATAATAATAATAATAATAATAATAATAATAATAATAATAATAATAATAATAATAATAATAATAATAATAATAAATACAATAATTATTATAATAATTACAGTAATGAAAATAATAATAGTAGTAATAATATATCAATATACATAAAGAAGACTATTCAAGATATTAAATGTTATTTTTCTTAAAGCTCTTTATTTGGTTTATAGTCTTTATATTACCCCACAGGATATGTGTGTCTTTCTTATAGACTAGTTAATTGGAAAAGACTTATTCCTACCTTAATTCCAGTCACACAAAAAACAACATGGAAATTCCAAATGACACAAAACAAAAGACCAAATCCATCAACAACACCACAGCAACATTTATTCATAGAAACCAAAATACTACCCATAGACACTCACCTGGATATGATAAGGCACACAATTCTTTACCAAAACCCAAAACAACACTGCCACATTCCATCTCTAACCCCACCAAATACAGACTCAAACAACTCCTTCTTCACCAGTCTTTTACAAACACAATTTGATAGAACAACATTCCACCCCCACCAAACAACACATCATACACCAAACAAATTCGCACGACACTAACAGAAAATTACTTAAGATGCAGACCACCAAACAACATTTTAAATAAACACCCTCCAGAAATAGCACCAGAATTCAACTCACTACAAAGAACCAGTCAGTCATCTTTGGCCAAGATAAGATGAGGCCACCACCCTAACTTACAATATTACAAACAGATTCTAACTCAATCAAACTACCAGAAATATCTGTCAAAACTGTAACCAGGTTCTTGGAGGCCACATCTCCTTTTTTCTCTTCTGTCTAAATAACTCTCAACACAGAATAATCCGGAACATTTCATCCCGGAGAGCTCTTGAAGAGGAAGGGCCGGATGCAGTTGGAATGGGGTTACCAGGATGCTGGTTGTAGCCTTTCTCACGTGATGTGTGGTCAGGTTGGTGAGAAGGGGGCTAAATATATATATGATATATATAGTATATATAATATATATATTATAAATAATAAAATATTATATATTATATATTATAGATTAATAAATTTATGCTGACCTATATATATAAATATATATATATATATATTAGTATATTATATATATATTATATATTATATATATCGGGTGCGGTAATTAGTGATAGTTTCAATAAAAAACTTTCGCCATCAAGTATGTAAGTTGTATTGTCATTTACCAAATATCAAAAAATATGTTTGGTAAGCACTCATATAATATATAAATTATTTGATTCATTTAACAAATTATTAAAAACTTATTAAAAACTGAAATCTAATTGACCCCACATTTGCGATAGAATTTTGTAAACAAATCGAGTTTGATGATAAATAAATTTTGCTTCAAAAAAAAAAAAAAAAAAATATACTAATAATATGAATTATATTATAAATATATATGAGTAATTATATATAATATAATATTATATATATATAGTATAATATATATATATTATATATATATATGTATGGTATAATATAAATATATATATCATCATCATCATCATCATCCTCTATTTCCAGATTGGGGGTGAGGTTGTGTAGCATACACTGGAATTAAAGTAGTGTAGAAGAACATGACGCAATTGAGAACTCATCACAGTAGAAAAATCCCCCTACGTGTTTCACGGAGACGCCGAATGGCCCGTCCTGTGGCAGTCTCGTCATGTAGGTTTCATTCCACTGGTTGGGAGGCCCACAACCATACCGCCTCACAAAACCCCGCTATTCCCTTACTGTATTATGCACCTTTCTTCTCACCCTGCCAAACTGCAACATTCCTCTCCGTCAAGCAGTCCTTTACTGGCTCAAACCCACTTTTTCTTCTTCCCCAGCCAGTTGATTCCCAACACTCACCCACTATACATCCACTTAACAACCGACTTGCATTCCATGCATGACCAATACATCTCATCTTGTGTATCTCCCATTTACTCCTTACTTCACACCACACAACTCCATAATGCATTCATTTCCCGCAGGATTTTTTTCAGGTCATTCTCCACACCCAACATGCTTCTAAGATTGTCTTACTTCGAACACATTGTACCAAGGATCTATACCTTTTATTCCAGGCCATAGTTTCCTCTACTATACGTTTACACAGGTAACAACATACCCTTCATGCTCAAAACTCTAGCTACATCAAGACATCACACAAGGATTAATTGCACCAGCCACCTTCTTAACCATGCACAACTTTCCTGCTACAGCTCTAATCATCAGGTCCCTATTCATCCAACATATATCCCAAATTCATTTAAACTCAGATACTTGTCCAGTTTACTCACATCTAACATAACTTCACCAATCGAACTCCCCTCACTCCATGCTCAAATCACTTTTCTCTTATCACATTTACTTTCAAACGCCTTCCTTGTTACACCCCTGCCAACCCCCCTACAAGCGCTCTCAACTCTCTTCGAGATTGCAAACCACAAAACTAGATCATCCACATATGATAGTAGGTAGGCCTTTACCCTTTCCTATTCTCCATCATTCTAGCATTCCCTTGCCACCCCTACCTCCTTTGTTTGTTCATTAACCCCAACCAATAACAAATAAATAATCAAGGTGACATAACACTCCCTGCCTCCTTTGCTATTAATATTAAACCACATACTTTCAACTTTCGATTTTATTCTTGCCAATCTGCAGTATCGTCATACATACCTTTGATTCCATTCTGAAAGGCCTACTGGTGTTGGTGGGTAGTTCTTAATTCAGAACCTTACCTTCAAACCATATATTACTAACTTCTCGATGAAAATGACAGTCTTAGGAACAAAAGTTACAGACTGTGCAAAGTTTAAATTTCTTGTGGGCTTTTCTTATAAAAAAAAAACTGAAATTGCCTCGTGGTCGTTTAAGGTAGCGTTAGGAAGGTTATGATTAAGTTTTAAGTATCGCAGATTTACCAGAGTAAATCTTTGCATACTTAATAAATCCTATCATAACGTGAACTCCAGGGTCCTAAACCAAGACCTAACCTATAAAGATCATCGATGCTGTAGACCTATGCCTAACCTAGATGCCATCTACGCTGCTGCTAAAAGTTGACAAAGTTATATATATATATATTATTTATATTATAGTATAGGTATAATATATTATATAGGTATTATATAATATATATATATATTATATAGTATATAATATTTCGTAATATTAATATATATATATATTTCTGTTACCTGAAAAATTATCCATTTTTCATATTTTCGGGTTATAACTATTAAATTATTTTTAAATATCTTACTTTATTTTCTATTTTCAGAACACTAGGCCTAGGCTATATAACCCTGTAAAAATAATGTTTTTTGGTAAAATACGTTTAAAGATCATCACCAAGAATAAAAAAATAATAAAATACCCACCTGGATTGCAAATTTCGCTTGTATGATAAAAATACATTTTCAGATAGGTATTTCTAATTTCCAAATATGCTGTTATAGCTATTAAAAGCATGTTACCCATTATTTAATTACAAATAAATGAAAATAAGAAATATTAAAATATAAAATAAGAAATCAAAATTTTAATTACTTAAAACTTAATTTAGTACGGTATGTATGTGGTTGGAGCTGGTTAACTGTATGCCAGACTTTTTGTGTGTTGCATTACAATTGTTGCTACTCCCTCCTTGATAGTTTGAATGGTATTTTCTCCTAGAAGAGTTTTATAGTTTATATTCCCTTCCCCCCCCTTTTGAATAGGGTTTCAATTGATATTTCCTCATAGGATAGGTTTTTATTGAAAATCTCCTACCCCCCCTTTTGAGATAGGTTTTATTTACCTCCCGCCCATTTGAATAGGTTTATAAATTCTTTAAATTGCTACAAGAGGCTTGCGAATTTTTAGCAGGTTCTGTTCTCGTTGCAAAGAAAGAATTACCTGCTGCAAGGGAGGTGTTGATAGGCTCAAAGAATATCTGCGAAGCTTCAACAGTTTCTAATTGAGGTACTGCTTTTGCAGCATATATTCCATTACCTCGGAAACTGAGGAAATGGAAAGCGACGCTGTTAACTTGCATCAGGTGAAAATACCTGTTTCAGCTTGCCAATGTAAAATTTAGAGGGTTAAGTGATGTTGGCAGCAAACACTTTCTCCTTACAGCTGGCCTTGTTGTTGTTCAACAACTTTTTAATTGTTGAGACAGCTTCAGATACATCATCATCAGTATGTTCCATGTTCCTCCTCCTCCTCCTCATCATCATCATCATCATTACTGTCACTGCTGCTGCTGTATGTCAGCTTTCTCTTAGAACTTGGCACTTTTCTTTCTTGAACTTCAGAAGTTGATAGAATTGGTCTTTGCTCAAGTTCTAGGTACTCTTCAAAGATCTCTAGGATGTAACTAGAAGCCTTTATTTTCATGCGCTTCCCACAGTGTCCACTTCCTGAAGATCGTGTGGTGCCAAACCTGCTGGAGACTGCCATTTGAGGGTGGTGGGAGAGGGTTAGTTAGTGGGGCGTAACTGGTGGATCATGATATAATATAGGTATATAATATATATATATATTTATATATATATATATATATATATAATATAAGATATAATATTATCGATATATAATATAATAGTATATCTTCAGAACATAAATTTATATTTTGCACCAAATTTTGTGCTTTTGGGTTATTTTAACATTACATTTTATTTTTAGACCCCACACTAACAGATAAGAAAAAAGAACCATAGAGCATGTTGTGTAGGTGTTAGAGCGCATTGAGTATATATATATATAATATTAATATATATATATATATATATATATTATAATTATTTATATATATATTATATTATATATATAGTATATATATACTATATATATTTATATATATATGGCACATTTTCAATTAATTGTAAGTGGGTTATTTTTAAGGTTCACTTTGGATGGTACCTGTGTGTTGATGGGTTGCATAAAGAGGTATGAAATTTGTTTGTGGGATGATTTATTTAATATTTCCTAAAATAATGGGGTTATAAATATTTTGCATAATTATTTAATTTTTTTTAGGGTGGAATTAAACTCCAGGAAAAAATTAACGCATGTCTGCTTCAAAATTTTTGAAAATTTAAAAAAGTTTTAAAAATTTCCCAAATTCAAAAAATCAACTTTGAACCATTATAACACCTTTTGATAAAGATCTAGTAGCTATTTATCTAAATATTTTCTAAGTTCAGAAAAGTTTAATTAAAATAGAAAACCCCTAAATCCAACCCACCCACTTCTCACCTGCTAAATTCTATAATGACATCTACAACTTATTCCCCCTCCCCCCTCCCCTCCCAATAGATCATGGCTTACACATATCCCACACACAACTTACTAACATGTACCTACAAAACGCCCCAGTAACAATTTACTAAACTTCTCCCTCCCCAAAAATTTCCCTTAGAGAAACACTGTGCCCAGAAGAGCCAAATTGACTCGCCCAGAGCAGATCAGGGGTTACCACCCAAAACTCTCTACAAGGATTAAATATAGATTCAAAACAGACAATGTTAAGACACTCCCCCACCCTGCACCAGAGTGTCACATTTCCCAGGGACACAATGGAGCACCTCGCTTCATGGTGCCCCACTCATTCTCGACGCCCCGTGCGGACTTCTCTATATCTTCCCTTCTCGACTGTGGAATCTTCAAGACAGTGGCCGGCTTCTGGAAGCAGTGAATGGCCTCCATTGAGGGTGGGCCAGGGCAGAGATAAGTTATACGGTATATATATATATATATATTATTATATTATATATATATCTATATAATAATTATATTATATATAGTGATATTATATATATAATTATATAATCTATTATATATATTATATATATATATATATAAGATATATATATATAGGTTATCTGCTTCCAGTTAATCATGTCAATTTTTTTAAAACCTATGTTTTCGAACAAAATATATAAAATGTGCATGATGCCAGATACAATGTTTTTTTTTTTTTTTAACAATTGCAAAGTGAAATAAATTATAAATATGAAAAATAGAATTTAAGCACTTTTAAGATACTGTTAAGTAAAGGTTATGTTAGTTTGGTTAGTTTACATAATTTAAATTTTTAAAAATATTTTTAAAGGTGTGAAGCTATTTTATTACCATTATTTAAATTTGACTCCACACATTTTTATTTTACCTTTATGAAATGTATTTGAATCCATGCAGATCAAATATGTAATGGAGGTGAGGCAGATAAAACGACATGCTTTTATTATATTATATATATATATATTATACTTATAATATATATTATATAGATATAATATAATTATTTAGTATATAGTATATATATATATAGAATTATAGATATATATAATATATAATATATATTATATACCGTATATATATATATTATATTTATATATAATATAATTATATATATTATATATATATATAGTTATAATTATAATAATATATATAATATATATATATGAGGATCTATTTATTATAGTATATAGTAATTCATATAAAGATTTATATAGCCTACTACATAAAAATATTGCCTAGTCTTGCAAATTTTTGTTATTGTGTTTAAAAAGGAAACAAATACAAAGTGTCAAGAACATTCTAAAATGATATAAAAAACGGCTATCATAGCTTATCTAGACTTAGAACAAATTTTTTATAGAATAACTCACAGGGTATACTATAAATGTAATAAACATTAGCTATCAAATACAAATCTACTAGACTCTTAGACCAAGTACAAAGCGTTATTAAAACTTTAAAACACCCATAGACTTCATTTTTGATCCATGCCAGGTTACGGTCTCAGTTTAGGACCCTACTAGTTCTGGTTATGATTGTTGTTATTAGGTTATACACAGAGGAAACATATACTATACTTAACAGATCTTATCATAACCTAACTAGGATGGCCTAAAAAAACGAGCATGAGGCCCACTAGTTTTTTTTATAAAACGGATGTAGGAAAATTTTTTAACTTGTTAATAGTCCGTTACTTTATTCCTAAAGAACTTTAAATCATTTTTTTTATGCTTCATTTTATATTTTTCTTACAAGAATATCTCTATAAAGATATCCTCTACAAGGTATCTTCTCTACAAATATATTTATATATTATATATAATATATATATTATTGATATATTATATATATTATATATATTATATAAATCTAGTGGCGGGGTGACCTGGCACCTCTTTTAGAGGTAGTGTTCGGTCCATCTAAAATTAAAATAAAATATAAAAAAAAAAAAAAATTTTGTCATTTAATGCCACGCAGGTAGTACTACAAGTTTTTATTTAGATCATCTTGCTGTGTAGGAAAAGAATATTTCTATAAAAAATATAATAAATTAGGGTATAAAAAGGCCTTAATTAGAATTTCACTTTTGAAAAATGTTTGTTTTTTAACTTTGTTATAAAATGAAAAATTGTGAAATGGGTTTTAATATTTTTTTCATTGTAGCTATTACACTCGAGTAGGTTAGCTTTAAACTGGCAAAAGTAAATTTTGTTCCAAACAGTTATTATGGCATAAAAATCGCGGGCCTAACTTGGTCCAATTCACCCGCCGTAAAAATTTATGATGGGGTGAATCGGACACCATTGTTTTTCGCAATTTAGTTATTATTAACATTTTATATTACCAGTTAAATTAATATTAAAATACATAATTACATAGTTACACATTCACTAAAGTAAAAATTAAAATAAAAAATGAAATTTTATAATAATAAAATAGCGAATTCCAATAAAGTGTCAAACATTTTTTAGCAGGAAGGGGAATTGGACCACCGTGATTTGTATATTTCTTAATTTTTATTAGCATTATTGACATTTTTATTACTTATTACTAATTTAATATTGATAAACATATTTTATAAGTAAAGTAAAATATAAATGAAGTTATATATGTAAAGAGAGAATTTAAACCGATTGTCCTGATTCACCCATCAATGGTGGGTCCGATTTACCCCTCAAGGTCAGGTGAATGAGCTTTATCTTAAATTAATGAAACTTTTATTATTAGTATTACCATTATTTTTTTTGTCGTGTCGCTTATAACCTAATTATATGGCCTTGATTTCAGAAAAACAAAATCCAAAAAAGTGCAGTAGGGAAAAAGTCGCGGATACGAAGTTTATACCTAAGTGGTCCAGTCACCCCGCCTGACCACTATAATATATAGTATTATATATATATATATATATATTATATATTATATATATATATATATTATATATATATATATAATATATATATATATAAATTATATATAAATATATATATAATATATATATATATATATATATATATTATTTATATATAATATATATTATAATTATTAATAATATATATAAAATATATTATATATATTATATATATATATATATATATATATATTATAGGCACCGCCGGCGGTTTAAATTTTTTTTTTTTTTATATATGCAGATTTTCCCCTTCTGGAATCTCAAAAAGGCTAATTTTTTACTAAAGAGACCGTTTTTATTTGTTTGTTTTTGTTATTATGCCTCTTCAGATTTGACGATTTATATTGGTGATTGTTATAAGAATTGGGGGTGAAGCCCCTCTTGCATTTGCTAGAAATCAAAAAATAATTAAATAATTAATACAATTTTATTCTTATAATCTGAAACACATTTCGATTCTTCATCCCTACAAGTAACCTATAAAGAATAAAAGTTAATGATTTATGGTTTAAACATTTATTTTTTTCTATTTTTATTTAAAATATAAACATGGTTCACTTATTTAAGGGTTGTATAGAAATAGATATTTATGAAATCACAGTATAACTAAAAATTAGTAATGAAGAAATAAAAAAAATTTATTGTTGGTATTATATCTTTAGGAAAAAAAGTTTACAGCCTCTTTAAAGTTTTAGGTATTTCCTCACCATAGTTCCTTATATTAATAAACTAAATGGGCCTCAAAGATTCTTAGTTAGTAACTATCTAGTTACAGGTTACAAAAGATCTCTGATTAAGTTGTATAAGTATAACACATAATACTTAAAACATATCATAATACATGAATTAGTGGATCCTAAACCGGAGACCTCATAACCTGGATGACTTGACGATGCCGTAAACCTAACCTAACCTGATTCTATCAGGTTATAGGTCTTCGGTTTAGATACCCTAACTAGTTTAGGAAATGAATATATATGTTTTGTTAAAGTATACTAAACAAATCTTATTGGGACCTGAATTAGGTTAGCCTAAACTGATCTTGAGGCGAGTTCATTTTTTTTATAAGAAAATCTATAGTACAAGTAATTGTTACCCAGAGGGTTGTCCCCCCGATTTTTATGAAAAATACAGGATTATACTCTAAAATAAAATAATAATAATGAAGAATAGTGAAAACGAAAATTGTCGCTCTCTTAGGAAAAAAAAGTTACAGCTCTCAAAGTTGTTAAAAATCCCATGACTTTTCAATATTGATCGATCCAGGTTAGGTCTCTATTCAGGCCCTCTAAGTCAGGATATGATAAGTGCTTGTTAGTTATACACAGAGAAAATCTATGTAGAATTAACAATTCTGATCAGTAACCTGAATAAGATGGCCCTGAAAACGAGCACGAGGTCCCACAATTTTTATTATAAGAAAGGTTCTACGGGAACTTTTTTTAACTGTTCAGGCTGTAACTTTTTTTCCTATAAAGAGCCTCTCATTTTTCTCTTTCACTATTCTTCATTATTATTTTTTTAGAGTTATCTTGCAGTTGTGATTTTCTCAAAAAAAAATTTTTTTTTTTTAATAAATCCTTATGGTCTTTTTTACAACTATTGAAGGCTGCAACTTTTTTTTCACTAAGGAGAGCGGATCAATTCTTTTTCACTATTATACTGTATTATTATCTTTTTTAGGATATATCCTTGTGATTTTTAAAAAATCGGGGAATATATATATATATATGAGTGAAAAAACCCTCATGATTTTAGTTAACATTACCGAATAACTGGCTTCTGGGCAATGTTCTCAAGGTACTATTGAGATGGCCCAAACTTTTTTCGCTAAAGAGACCGAAATAAATTTTTTTATTCAGTTGATTGACACAAAAACTAAGTCCTCAACATGAACGTTTTAAAACACTTTTCCGTACTTTTCAGAAAACACGATTACTCATTATTAAACTTTAATGATATCGTCATTATGTGATTAAAGAAACAAAATTAACAAAAAGGATATTATTAAAAATAATCACCATTGTTTATAAGCATAATGTTTTTATAGTTATCTTATACAGAGATTTTTATCTATCTGATTCTAAATGATTTCAGTTATTAGTTTCGAATTATCCCAATTAACCTGTGAAAGTATATATCTAGGTCCTATTTTACTAATCTAACGGGAGTTGGTAGATCTCCTGATGAAATTTATATGTATAATACTCATATATGGTTAATTCTTGTGGCCCATCTCCAAATAGCTCTTCCATCATTTTGCTCGCTCCCTACAATTACCTTTATCTCTCGCATCTCGCTTGTCTCTTCTTCTTATGCATCTCCAACTAACTTCAACATTCAATGTCTCCCTAACAGATCAAGATATAAAACTAATAATGAAACTTCATATCTCTCGTCTTAATTGTTACGTTTCTCTTACTAGTAATCTCCTCGAAATTCCTCTATACCTAGGACCTTCACTTTCCGTGCCTACATCTCATCATATGCATAGGATACATAACTCCTATACATCATTCTATGCCTCTCGTCTCCACGTTACGGTACCTCTAGCCTCGATCTCCCTATACGGATGTCCTGTCACTGGCTCTCTCCGTCTTATCTGTCTCTTCTCACTCTTTTGTTCGATCATACTTGTCTGACTTACACTCTCTCTCTCTTCTCTATTCTTTTATTCTTCTTTTCTCTTCTATAAGTATCTCAACAGTAACAACAATCCCTCTCTCTCTCTTTTCTCATCTTATTTACTCTCTCTCTCATTTCATTCTCTCATCTTCTTTTTTTCCTCTCTCTTACTCTCTCTCTCTCTCATCTCTCTCTCTCAAGTCAGAAGAATATATATATAGACCTATCTTTTCTCTCTCTCTCTCTTTCAAAGTCTCTCTCTCTATGTCGCTTCTCTCTCCGAAATCTACTCTCTCTCCCACTTCTACATATCTCTCTATCTCTCTCTTCTCTCTTCTCTCTCTTCTAATTATACTCATCTTCTTCTCTTCTTCTACTCTCTCCTCATCTGGCATTTTTCACCTCTATCTGTTACTTCTTCAAAAACATTATTCTTCCAATTTTCCATCTCTATCATTTTGGCTTGTTTAACTTCTTCATTAGAATGATTATAATAACTTTTACCTCTTCATTTTCATATTTACTCTCTACTTCATCTACTATCTTACTCTCTACTTCATCTACTATCTCCTCACTTTCATCTAATGACTCTTCCTCTTTATTTTTTTTCATTTTTAATTATATCCAATTCATATATTTTTCAAATTCTTTCAAGTCTATATCATATATTATATCTGTATTTAAATTACGTATGTTATAACATCTATTATACTTTTTACTTGTTTCTTTGCCAGTTATACTATTGACATGGCAATTTGGTATTCCTACATTTCTTTTTAATTTCATTAAATAGTATTTACCAATTTTCATATTTTTTGGGTCAATTTTCTCATATTCATCAATATAAGTTTCTAATATAAACGATAAATTCCAGCAGGGATATAGCAGAGAGAGATGACTGATTAAGAGAGGAGGGGAGACTTCAGAAGGTAGTGTATCTTAGCATAGGGAATGATCGAAGCACCGAGGCGCCCGAGAGAGATATGCCATGGCGACGATAGCGGCGTCGCGGTACCAATACGTTTTGTGCCACGGAGTAAGGCGGGAGACATGATTAAGTAAGAGAGAAATAGATAGATAAGTAGAGTAGATAGATATAGTAGACTGATTATATATATAGAGAGATAGAGAGAGATAGAAGAGATAGTGAGAGATATTCTTAATAAATTTCACTCAAAATTTTTACGCAAGCTTCACTTAACACTGAATTGCATAGCCTAATCTCGATCAGATCCATTTATTGAATCATACTCAATTTATTTGATGATGCTTATATTTATTAAATTTATTAATGATAGTATATATTAGAAATTTAACTTTAGTAATATAATTTATAGTATATATATATATTATTAATTCTTAAAAATAATAATCTATCTCTTAAAATCAGTCATAACTCTAATATAAATATGCTATAACTACTCGCGCTCCAATCCCATCTGGGTCGAATTGAGACTGTCAATCTGCTTAGTCATCTGAGAACTAAGTAAGCGCATTCAGTATCAGACTGGATTATAAGCTACGTATATTGTGCTAAGAGTAGCATTCACAAGCTTTTGGAAGCTAGAAAATAAAAGTGCTGATAACATAGGACGACTAGCTTCGCGATCAACTATTAGTACTTAAATCTGCAGGAATATGTCTTGTGTTCGGAGAGCAAGGGACGCCACTGAGTTAGTTAAACTGAGTGGTGATAATAGCTATTAGCTATTATCAGTGGAGAAAGTACGATGCTCTCGTCGCTCATCCAGTGTGGGCCCCTATATCTTACTTATTTAATGAAAGACTTATTAGATAGCTAGAGTAGGTGCGAACGTATAGAGTGCAAACTAAGGATGATTTTCTGGGTATTTTGAGATAGGTAGAGACTTTAATGAGGAGAGGCTGAAATGGATAGTTAGAAATGTTTTTTGTAGAAAGGCTGTAACTCTCATAGAGGGGACATAGATACAATGTCTAACAATAAATATTTACTCTATAGATTAATAATACAGAGAACTCAATATATAATGTTCATTAGTATTATAGAGCTAATAGGACATAGGTGACCAGTAGGTATAATTAATATAGAAAATATAATAAAAGCATGCCTCATCATTGATTATTAAGTAAATGCAATGTCATTTCTATACTAAAAATACGGGTTGTGTGGAAAGTTTGGAACTGTCTCCCCTCGTCGTGAGCAACGCAGCCTCGAGGTTCTGAAGATGTTTTCCTGAGCTGTGACTCACAGTATTATGCATATCTATGCACCTCCTCAACAAGGCTTGTGGAAATCGTATTGTATCGCGTGCTCATGGGTGTAGGAGTATCCACATATAAATTATATTTTAGGACAAAAGACCAATAAATAATTTTGCCGTAGATTTTTTATTACTAAGTAGTTTATTAATGTTTTAGAACTGTTATGCGTTAACTCCCATTAGTTAGTTAATTATAATTGCATTTAGGAGTTAATTAGTTTGTGGTATCATATACTAAATATTCATTAGTTTTATTACTTAAAGCCAAATTGTAGTATGTGAGCTAATTTTGTGTATGTACAGTAATTTGACAAGCCTTTAGGGTGATGCTTGTAGTAGATTTAGCTTATAATGAAGTATGTTATGAGTTAGTGGTGTTGACTGGACAGTCTACGACAGTGACCCATTGTTGGTCATTTCTTTCATATGTCATCTATATATTTCTATGTCTCAATACTTAAACCGTAACCATACTTATAAATAAAAATCAATAAAATAACATTACAATTCTTATAACAACAAAGTTGTCGGCAGTAAGTTTGGTCTTGTATTTTGATATATATATTATTTATAAGCGGAAAATATAAGAGGGAAAGAGCGCTATTTCAAGGTTGCCAAATTAAGTAGTTCCTTTGTTAAATATACTTAATATATAAAAGTCATATTATATAATAATTATATTTAATATATAGATATTATATATATATTATTAATATTATAATATATATATATATATTATTATATATAGATATATATATATATATTATTATATATATATATATTATATTAATTATTAATATTATATATATATATTATATATATATATATATTAATATATTATATAATATATATAATATATATTATATATATATAGGTGTTCTTTATATTTTGATGCCCAACATATTCTGTAAGACCCGAAAATTTTCTGTTCAAAAAAAATTTCTAAGTCTCAAGAAGCTAAGTTAAATGATAAGTTTTTAAGAAAATAGTCGTTATTAGTGGGCAAGCTTCTGGAACTAATGCATAAGTGATGGACGATTTAGCCTACTAAAACTATTTTCTTAAAAATCTTAATCTTAACTTAACTTTCTGAACTTAGAAATATTTATTTAACTCATAGTAAAAATAATTTTTGCTCTCAAATGTGTGGGTCTCGCTGTACTATCAAGGTAATTGCCATATATAATAAATTAATACTATATATATATATATATAATATTATAATATATATATCATATAATATAAGTTATATATATATATTATTATATATTAATATATATATTATATATATATATAATAATATATATTATATTATATATTAATAATATATATATTATATATACTATATATATATAGATATAATTAATATATATATATATAATATTTAATTATATATTAATAATCATTGATAATTAATAAAAATCTCATACTCGTATTTGGAGTCGTATACTTGACATAATCATTAACAATATGTTTTAAGGTTCTCAACAATCATTTGATCTTTGTGTATTAGTCAATAATTTTAATATGGATCTATGTCTAATATATAAGAGAATATCGTCTCTCTAACGTGGATATTATATGTTGATAGCTTAAAATATATTTTTAGAAATTTAAGTTAATACTTATTTGAATAGGTTATAATTATGATGCGATGATAGCGTGTAAGATATGAGACGAGATAATGACTTCGGTGAGCGATAAATGTAGAAGATAACTAATATGAAAAGATTTAGAGGCCATTACAAAAGACGTCACGTGTTGAGCACGTATAGAGCTTCCACTGCATATTCCTGAGTGGGTAGTGAAAAATTAAAAATAGTAATATAATATATATTAATATAATTAATATATATTAATTAATTTATATATATATATTAATATAATATATATTAATAATATATAATAATTATATATATATATATAATATAATATATAATGATTAATTATTATAATATTATATATATATATATATTATATATATATAATATTACATATTTATAATTATATATTAATTATTATAATATAAATATATATTAGAAAAATTACCTATAATCATATTATAATTAAATATAAATATAATAATATATTACAATTCACTTAATTTATATAATAACATATTAACTACTAAAAAAATATATAGTTATTAAACTATATAATAGGTATATATATAGGTGAGTGTGTGGTATATATATATATTATATAGTATAGATTAAGCGACCTTTATAGTAACTTACATACTTCAAATGTTGATATAAATATTCGATATCGAAATATCGTATCTATGTCGATATTATCGTTCAGATACAATTATTATATATTCATAGAAGCTTATAACATTTTGAATTGTACGCCGAATGTTTTCCAATCGTTCATATTATTATTATACTAGTCATCTTACAATTAGAAGGTTATTTATTGAGAGAATCAATGTGATTCTTTCATGAAAAATCACGAGAATGGAAGTATCTCAATAATATTTTGGATAAAGAAAGGTTTTTGATATATTTTTGTGAAGTAGAATTTGTACCTAATGAAAATTAGAAAATGAAAGTACTAAAACTTTGAGAATTAAATTCAATTTTCTCTGCACCAGTTAAAAATACGAAAGAGATCAGAGGGTGATTGCTATAAAGTTACTCATGAGTCATGAGGCATTAGTAAAATACTCATGAGTGGGATGTTTTTCAAAGCTTTAAGGGCAACAAAAAGTTACTTCATCACTTATCCATTCTAACGCCGACGATTCAACCCTTTATTAGTCTTTTCATTTTGAAAGATGTCTAACTCAACTTTAAATATCTTTAAATATCTTTAATCTTTCTTACATATATAATTGGAACAGAGAACACATGGTTGTTTTCAAAGAAATAAAATTTCAGTTCCTTTTTCTTTCTACTAGACAATGTCATCCTTGAAACCTAATACCTCAAGTCCTCTCTACTTTTCTTAATATTCTAGATATGTACGTCTTTTATTCATGATCAGTTTCGTAAAGGTTACTTTATTTCTATTTCTAAACAAGCTGCTAAGAAGTTAGATGTGCTGCGTCATTGTCAGAATTCTTCAAATTTACTTCAATTGCTTGCTCTGTATAGAGGCGTTGTTTGCCCTAGAGTGAAATAGGCATCTCATATCTAGAGTGGTTCTACCAGCAAATTTTTTTGAAGAGGGGAAATCGAAGGCACTTCACATTATTAACTCTACTACTCTCACAGGCTCTCTCCAATATCTTTATTACTGTCGATCTTTTTCACATCAATCTCCTCAAATCTCTATTACAACAGATATTATTCTGCGAATTCTCTTCTAGAAGAGCTTTTGCGAGTCCTCAATCTAAACAGACTTATCATCTCTCTGGCCAACTCTTTTACCCAGACATAACCGACAGGCTCATTTGTATATGTACACTATTTTTAAAAAATCTTAACACACACTTCGTTTTTCCATTTTCCTCATTTCTATAATTTAAATATTTTCAAACGCCTGTTATAGGTTCATGTCATCCTTTGATTGCATTACTTCAGCATGAATTTCCCAACTCTGTTGGATTCTATGTCCACCTTTGACCTTAACCACGAGAGGATGTAATCCCGTATTATATAATAAGAGGGGTAAACTCAATATTATGATTATATATCTCAAAACATACATGTGATAATAGTAAACATTACCCGAGATATATGTGAGCGTTAGTACTTTATATTGTAGAAAGAAGTTAGGGGTATATATATATAGATTATATATACAGGGTCCAAATATAACAGTATAATAGACTCTTCTATAATTGTTCTATTTGTTGAGATGGCGCTGTTGACGAAATAATAAAACTCTAAAGAAAAATTTATCATTGGATAAGAGGTTATGTTAGGCTTACAAATATATGAGTTCGGTTTAAAAAAAAAAAGTAGAAAATTCAATTTGAATATAAAATGATGAATGGGACACTTGACCACCTTATTAGTGAGACGCAATCGCCAAGGATCGATAAATCTTTCAACTATTTTTGAATTAAATAAAAAGTTTGAATAAAGTTTATTTTAAATAGTATAACAACAAATAATAGTCTGCAATAATAGTGCCAAGACTGGAACATATCAACCTTATTACACATGGAAGGGTCATCCATATACTTTTTAAATGTGGTTATTTTTTCAAAATTGACAGTAAAAGATTATGTCATTATAGTGATTATAAGTGGAATATGCCATTCTAAATGGCAAAATAAGTAAATGCGCTCCATCCTAAATATGGAGAAAACCTTCACTCATCACTATCGGTTGCTATAAGATTGCACTCAAAATAGGCTGGGAATTCTGTTCAGCATTGTCGAGAGCCGCTGTAGTTTTCCTCTTAACCCTCGCCAGAATACTGCCAGTTTTATTATACAAGGTGTGGCTTATTCGTCCCCTGCATGGAATACTGTTCCACATTGTGGGTGTGGATCCGTTCACCCTCCTTTGGGAGCATAGAGTGAAGCTAATGCTAAGAGGCTATTATTAACTGTCCCTACTCTCGACTCCTACCCCTCTTTACTCTGCGTCGTGACGTGGAGGTGCACCTATCTCTGCCTTTCTATAGTATACAACGCAGGTGATGCTCGCGAAGAATTGACTCTCGGCATTCCTCCACCACTTACGTGCCCTTCGTAAACATTCATAGAGCGTAGACCATTGTTCTTCATGAAATTGTAGTGAAAGTTACATTGGAGACTCTATACGGAATCACTTCGTTAGGTATCGCCGTCGTACCTCCTTCTTTCCAGGCTGCATGATCTGATTTTTGTGCTAGGAACCTCCAATGCCGTTCTTTTATTTTCCCGCGCAATGTTATTTCATTCTCTTCTATCTATTTAAAGTCCCAGAAAGAATGCTAGCGGACCTACATGATGGAGAATTGTCAGTCCAGGCAAAGCTTAGTCAGGGTTGGGGTTTACTTTTCATTTATTTTAATTTTTATGTGAAAATATGTAGTAATTTTTTAAATAAGTTTATTTACTAATATTATTGATTTACTTTATTATATTTGCACCGCCTCTTTTTGATTATTGGAAGGGCATTGCCCTGAAAATAAAATATTAAAAAGGAATAACATATAAATGATTTGGTGATTGGTGGTATCATGTAAAAAAATATAAAGAAAAAAAAAAAAAAATATTTTGATTATATTTAATTATTAGGAGTTTCGTGATATTGAATAAATTAGGGAATATAATTATTATACGAATTTTTTTATATTGCAGGAGTGTGTCATGCTGAACGAAAATTGAGCGTTCATACCATACATTATTAAATTTTAATATTAACAGTGACGATCATGTAAACCCATGGCGTAAAGGTACAGGTGCATACGATCCTTCCGGTCGATATGGATGTCTATAAAGTTCCATAACACCCTACCTTAAATGTCGCACATTGGTAAATTCCGATAGGATAAATATGCAGGCAGTGGCTTTGTTCTGCTATTGATACTGACAACGCTATCGGTCCATTATTTGACTACAGAGCATCCGACATGAAACTGTCTTTCGTCTTCGGGGAAGATCGCTTGACCTATTTACCAAGGTACGCTTTCTCTGGGTATCCGGAGATGTTATGTAGGTTTATGGATGACGGGCTCACTGCCCACTGTTGCGCAGCTCTTTATTGTCTATAGTATAAAAAATTTCCATTATATTATTTTATTTATGGGTAAAACCATATTTTGTGTGTTTTACCTCACCTTTCGTGAGCACCTTACATTTCTGAATTCCTCTAAATTTTGATTATTCACCATATCCTCTTCAGCTCTCTTCTAGTTTAAATACTTTGTGTCGTATTTTCTTATTTCTCATTTTTCTTCTGGACCCCTTTCCCGGGGGTACTAAAATACCATCTAGGAGTTTGAAACCCTCAAAATAAGGTTCCATGGGTTCGTAAACATTTAGTGATTAAATGACACCCATGTACATGTTTTTTATAAGATTGTTTTGTTGAATATTAGCACCTTACAGATTACTATCATTTGTCCTTCGGTTGCGGTTCCGGCATCTTCTGTCTCTGGACATCCGCAGAAGCGCTTCGCTGCGCGTGTACAGATAGAACCACATCGAATACTATTGCAGTATTTTATAATATTTCTCTATATTTCTGATTAATGCTCAGATTCCTCATAAGATTTCTTTAAATAATTGTAGGTATGAAATACACTATGTATGAATGCTACTTAAAAGATGGGACTTTAACATATGTATACATGTTGGAATATCATGCACACTTCGCAGGCACAGCAATTTTTTTTCAAGCACGCAGTATCTTAGTCAATCTCCGGTTCTGGCCGGAATTTTGAAAAATTCGCCCGCCGTAGAAACCTGGAATCGGAGAACATTATGTTCAAATTCAGCCAGACGGAATATCTGGCACTCCTTGGAACCAGTCATTCAAATGTGAGGAGTCCTCGTAACTTTGCAACTCTATTATATACTCACTTATTTTTAGGTAATCGTTCTATAATGTAGGGTTCATTCCACTGGCCCAGTAGTGTATATATGTAGCCACAACTACCTAGCCCCATAACATAACCCCGCTCATCTACCTAGTTTATCACCTTTATCCTTAGGACTTCTAGCCAAAATCACATTTTCACTGCTTCAGACATTATCGTTTCACCGACTCTCAATTCACACTTTCTCTTATCGAGTCTCTCCAGCGGATATATAGTTTCGTGATTTCATATACCAACCTAACTCATCCACTATATAACAATTCCGCTATTAACCATAACTCATAACTATCATTATCTTATGATTGATCCAGAGGAGTCATATCCCATTATCATGGACCATAGACTACATTTGCACTGTTAACCGTGGATTGTAAAGCTAAGTCCTTGCTATACTTTGACTTCCTAAATAACGTCGATCCAACTATAACTTTCAACCATAAATTAGCGCTCTTTCTCATATTGAAGTTATAAGAACTCTAACCATACTATATATTCTATATATCTATATATACCGTCATATTACTATTTGTTTATTACTTATATTTATTATTATTTTTTACATATATATTATATATATATATATATATATATATTTCTTCCATCAATCCATTTAGCACACCCCTATATAGAGTAGTTCTATCAATTGAACATCTTATATATAATCTATTAGAGATATCTTTAATAGCTTTACTTAGTTATATATTCTACAGAAAGTAACCATTATAGTTACTCATACCGACTAAATAACCCAGATATAAATTTCCAAATATAATTCACTCTATATATACAATATATTTATATAACATACTCCCATCCAACTACTGTAGACTATATATATATATATATTATATTATTATACCTTTATTAAGGACGTGACCTAAATAAATTATTGACGTGATAGGACGTAATTTACGCATGAATTAAAAATTACTGATTACCTCTCAGCGTCTCCTTTGATATATATTTCACCATAAGTCAATACATCATGGCTCACGATCACTATATATTATATTACATTCTAATACAATTTTATCCATACTTATAACTAGTAGGCATCTATTACCTTTCCTACTTATACTATTATCCATAACATTTACTACTAAAATATTTATAATAATAATATAAATCTCTTAATAAACTGGTTCAGTGCCTCTACCATATATCAGAATATATATACCATTCAATCACTGTAATAAGTCTCTACTCCACTCATTATGTATATATATATTAATAATATATATATACCTATAATATAACTCTATATAATATATATAATACCTTATATGAATAAGTGATATTTATATATTATATATCCCAGCAGGGCGTGTAATTCGGGTATTCTTGTTTATCGGTGTTAGGTTGTTCAGCGGGAATACCTGAACATATAGCTCGTGACAAACGATACCTAATACCTGAGGGTGACCATTTTTTGCATCTCTCCGGTTCAAGTACGGTACTGTACATTTGTCACATATGAAATCTCTTTAGTTTATTGTTCTCTCTACCGAATTTTTCGACTTATCACTATACCCTCTCAAGAATCCTGCCTCCACGCAAAGTTATTTTTTTTTAATTCCACTGCTTCCTCAGTCCCTCTTGATTACTATGTACCCGTACTACTCTCTTCCTGATACAAGACGATTAGTTCCTCCGGTAGGAAATACGGCCGCAGCTACAGAATTCCCAAAGCGAACTCCACAGCTCCACAGCTACTTAAGTACACTAGCGTGATGGGGTCCCTAAGCGGAATTGTTGCAATAACGGTCTCTTACTGGCTGTGATCCCCTGTTGTGGGTTGCATGTAGGACTACAATCTTTCCTTATGAAAATACTATATCTTCCTTCCTCAGCTACCTTTAAAATCAATATTTAATTTATGTTTTCTCTCTCTCTTATCGCTCCTTTAATATTCATTCATGCAGGAGAGTTTGTGATTTAATTTTTAGGGTGAAATTGAGTCCTGGCCAATTCTCAAGATAAAATTTATTATTGTCATCCTTAACGTCTCTCGGACACATCCCTCTTATTTCCACCCCTGATAAAATAAGTAACACTTCTAACTCCCGAAAAAGATGTTCCAAAAAAGAATCAAAATATTAAACATCAAGGCAAAGATTTTCGCTAAAATATGAAACATCCGAATTTCTAATGAAGAATACACCTACCCCAGATGTAAAAAATGATAGACTCGGAAGCACTACCTCGTCATAAGTCTATTCCTTAGACAAAAACATTGACATCAATAAACTGTACCCAAGCAACCATAGCTGTCAAACAACCCAGCAACAAACCCTCTAATAGCTTGCAGAATTATTCCAGCTCTTCTGAATCATCCTATAACTCTTCTTCCGAATTTCCTATCTAAGCACTTCCTAAAAGATTCTATGACTTAAGGGATGAATTGGATTGTAGTTCCGAAATAGAGCTTGATGTGACGACCCACTTTCTTTTTAATACATCCAGCGCTTCCCTGAGAGGTGAATGGAAAAGCGTACAAAAGCAGACACCGCAATTCCGCTTCAAGCGTTCTGAATCCTGAGTTTTGGTATGGTATGTTCATGTCTCCCAACACTCCTTCAAATCTGATACGCACTCTCACGTGAGTACCTAAGTCACCAGCACTCTAAAATCTTTGGACACACATACTCCTATCTGGTTTCGATATATTCTGGATCCATTTCAGGACCAAGGCTCATTCGCGCTCCACCCAAACTACCCATCTCCACAAATATTAGATGACCATTTTTCATAGTGATAACCTTCCCTCCCCCATTTCCAGGAAACATACCCATATCCACACACATTTTAATCTAATCTGCATGCTTGGAAGATATTGATATCACTCCTCCATGTCTAATCATAATAATGGTAGGTGGCAGGCGATTCTTTACCCAGTCTTCAGTAATCACATGTATCTTGGTTTGACCTCAACTAAGCTTATTGTATCATTGACAAGTTATCACCTTTCACCAACATATTCCACATTTACAGACTACCCTCCCCCAAAACCGTCGTACAACCCAAAATCTCTGTTGCGCGACTATTCCTTATCGCGATCCACTTGATTTCAATTACTAATCTCGTTGGACCCCCAAAACCACACTACTTGTGCCTTTCCCCCCCCCTTTGGTATCCACCCCCCACATTAACCTAATGTTTCACACGAGAACGAATCTTGTCCGCATAAAGATGGACTTATCTCCCATTAATCATTCATTCGCAACCATTATCAATGGAATTTGTTGTGCTAGGCTACTCCATTTTGTGAATTATACTGTTCAACTAATAAACGTATGTACACCAAAGTGTATACGTTTGTAGAAACCTTCAACTTGTTATCGCGACCTCTTTCAAACGTCGTAATAACAATCCGGCGCGTAAACTTTCATATATAAAGAAAGGTGACATATGATAGACGGAGTGCAGAAGAATTACTAAACATTTATAAGTCTGTTCCCTATCCTCCAGTAACTCCGCAAACTAGACTTTATACAAGGGCAGCACGTATCCATCTGTCCACCGATCTCATTGAATATTTGATCTACGTGGCTCCTAATAGTAAGGTCTACTAATGCCAACTTAGCCGCTCCCCACTCAGGTTGCTACACTGGGAGACTTCAATCTTCGTCACCCTTTATGGGACGACTCTGTCACCTCTTCTAAGCCTAAGATCTTTGTTGATCTTCTAAACCCCTTTCCTCTGGGATGTCTTAACACAGGACTCCTTGCATATAAACGTTTAGATACACACTCGTCTTCCTGTATAGATATTTACTTTTGCTCCCATTATTTTAGGAATTGCTTCACCTGGTCCCGCTTTGATTATTTATATGGCAGTGACCATTACCCAATAGCTTTAAATGAACTTGCATTGAGTCCAAAGTTAAAACCTCATTCCCGCTGGCGTATAATCGAGCGGAGTGGGCTTCTTTTCATCAGGCCACAGTATCTTATTTTCTAACGGAGAAAATTGTTTCAGGCCACCTTCTCTTTTTATAGAGTCGCCAGCCTTTATCAAACTTCCAGTTCGGTTTCCGCAAAAATCGTTTGACCTAGGATCACTCGTTAACACTAGACTATGACATCAGGAAAGCATTCTCAACTGGTGGAATGGTTCTTGGTGCCCTTTTTGACCTTGAAAAAGCTTTATGATATGAAGAAGAAAAGCTGTAAGTTTTCCTTAAGCTCAGACTCGACTCAGTTTCCGAGGACCAGGGTCCCTCTGCTATAAATAAATTGGCCTTACTGTCAAATAGATCATAAAAGGATTCGGTGCTCTTTCATGTCTATCCCGACCACTTTACTCTGGAATAAAGGCGTTCCATCACAGGGCAGTGCGCCTAAGTATATTTATTACTCACCTTGGATTCAATGACATCGTTACTTCTATCCCAGCAATGGTCAATTTTTTCTCTATGTTGGTGACTTGGCTCTATACATTGCCCTGCCAGACTGTAATTTTTTAAAAGGCAAATTCCAAAGTCTAGCTATAGAGAATATTTCTTAATAGGGTAACTCGCCAAATGGTTTCATTTATTATTCACCAAAACCTTAACTATATTATTTAGGAAAAAATGGAGTCAAAAGATACCTGCACCTTCCTCCGCGCGAACCAAACCTTATATGGTTACCCTTTCTCTGTAATACTACACCAAGTTAAAATTTCTAGGCTCATTATCTAGAAAGACCACCTAATACGCACAGCACAGGTTAAACTCTTGAAAACGATTTGTGTCATCACGTGCTTGAACTATACGTCGTCATCACCTCAAAACTTGGTTTGCCGGGCACAGGCATTTTCCTCTCCACATCGCACCTTTCAAAGTTGAAGTAAGGGCTAGTTCTTCCCAACTCTTAACTACAGCATGTTGGATCAATATCCAAATGAGGCGATATCCGTATTATCCAAGAAGAGCCTTCGATGTCCTCAGGGTGTGAGCTAATGAAGTGAATCCGATGTAGATGCTTTCTCTTACCGAGAGAAGTACAACATGTGCACAAGTTTTCTCCTTACATCAAACCAAATTCGTTCTTCTTATGGACACGATTCTACGAGAGTATACCTCGAATCGTCCTTACTTGCCATTTGCAACACACAGTTTTAAAATCCCTTAATTCCTCAAATCTATTTGGCAAAAGGTGCTAACCTATCTAATATAATAAAGGGTAATACACCGTGGCTTTTTTCCGAGGGTTCCACACATCTGCATGTTCTTGAACTCTCCTCTCTCTCTCTCTCGTTCTCTCTCTCGTTCTCTCCTCCTGCTCTCTCTCTCTTCTCTCTCTACTCTCTTCATCTCTCTCATCTCTCTCTCTCTCTCTCTTCTCCGTTCTCTCTCTCTCTCTCCTAAAATATTAAATTCTATAATCTAGCCACCAGGTTGCCTTGCTAAAGATAATTCACTTCTCAAGTCCGCAAGTTCACGGGTGGATACTTCAGTATTATACTGACGGCTCTAAAATTCCTGGTACCTATAAAACCCGTTCGACAATGTACGCTCCCATCAACTGATTAGTATTCTACACTCCGAGAAGGCTTCCGTGCCTTACTGGCAGGAGATATTGCGAGACGAGTAGATCAGCGAAGGGCGAAATCTTGTAGAAATAAAAGAATCGAACATTGGGTGGGTGGTCTCCTCTCGACCGAAGAAAACGCTTCCTTTACGCACTCTGCATTGGCCACACCAATTATCATCACAGCCACTACATGTCCGGAACACCTTTCCAATTCATAACGGAAATTTTGCACATAGCACAAATACCCAGCAATCTGTCTCACAATCTTTATATGATTTGTCCTCACTAGACTACAATCATCCATATCTGTTTGAAGTTCCTCTCACTTTATAGTAACTAAATTTTTCTTACCTCGCAAGAAGCGAACTGAATTAATTCCTCGAAACATATAATATGTTGTTATGTAATATTAGATTCTATATTATAAACGTAATGGTACATTTTTTTATTTATCTTTTTATTTTATTTTTGAAAAATGAGCATCATTTCAGCCCATCTAAAAATTTCATTGCGACATTTAAAAAGTAAGTGTAAAATGAAGCCAGGACCTAAACCAATGGAGTTGATGTTATCATCCAAGTGTTGGCGCTTCCTTTGTGAGCAGTGGTGAGGTTCCTAGTACATATAAACTAAAAAAACATTGTACAGTTTGAAATGTGTAGTTGAGGTATGAATGTTGGTTTGTGTGTATGTTTGTGACATGTGATGTGTTGTGTGTAAATAATGTGTGTGTAGTGAAAAGTTGTTGTGGTGTGATGTGTGTGGATGAAATTGTGTGGAATGTGTGGTGTGTGGTGAGGGGTGTGCGGTCGTGGGTGTGGGTGTGAATATGCGTGTGAGGTATTCAGAGGAAACTAAATAAAATAATAATAATAATAATGAATAATATAATAATTAATAATGACCATAATAATATAATAATATAATAATATATCGCTTTTCATACTAATTTAATAATTAATAATAATAATATATAATATATAATAATAATATATATATAATAATAATAAATAATTAATAAATAATATAATAATAATAATAAATAACTAATAATAATACATGGTATAATAATAATAATTAATGAATAATAATAATATTGAATGAATATGATAAAAAAAATAATAATAATAATAATAATAATAATAATAATAATAATAATAATAATAATAATAATAATAATAATAATAATAATAATAATAATATTATTATTATATTATTTATTATTAAAGGGAGAATGGCTTAGGATCAAATTAACAGTAACAAGTACTAAATACTAAACAAGAAAATCCACAGTAGTTTGACGGAATTTTATTTTTACGAAATGTGAACTTATAAAAATTATAATCATTTCATAAAAATTGGTGTTTGGGTAAATACAAAAATAAAATAAAAAGGACATAAATTTGAAATTGGAGGAGGTGAAGCAGTGTTTCTCAAAGAAGACGAGCCATATGAAGAAAATGTTCGAAATTCTCTTTCTCTTTTGGCAAGGGGCTGGAAATCATGTCATTCTTTTCTTGATTGTGGGCGATATTTGTGAAATACTTATCCCCAATAAATAAATAAATAAATAAGATAAATAAATAACTCATAAATAGAAAAAAATATAAAATAAATAAAGTAAATAAATAATAATAATAATAATATAATAATAATATAATATAATATTAATAATAGTAAATAATTAATATAATAAATAGATAACTGAATAAATTATAAAATAATAATAAATAATAATAATAATAGAGTGGAAAATAATAATACCTTTCCTGTTCATCCTGTTTATAGGTACTATGTCTGTAGAATTCAGTATTGCACTGCATCTAAATAAATTAAATGTGAATGATATGAGGCAGGCACATACAAGTATGGCAACAGCAAATAGTTATAATTTGTGAGTTAATGTTTTAATAGATTGTGAAGTACTTAATTACAATAAAGTGAATGACAAAAGTGTTAGGTATATGTATACATAGATCACCCTACGGCGTACAGGCAATATATTATATATATATACATATATTATATATATATATATATAATATATATATATATATATATATATATATTAATATTCTTACTACCATATATATATACTATATATATGGAGTATATATATAATATATAAGTCATATTTATATAATAATATAAATAGTATATATTATATATTATATTAATATATACGAACGTACGTAGTATTGTAGGTATATATATAGTATACCTATTAGTATATGTATATACTGATAGTTGATATA
>JABUQX010128106.1:0-24503 GCA_015478945.1 Trachelipus rathkii
TTCTCCTCCTTCTCCTCCTGATGATAGATCTCGTGACCACACGTTTCGTTCGCCTTAATTTCCCATGAGAAACAGCACAACATTCATCATTTTCCGCCACTGGCTTTTTATAGTGAAGCAGACAAAGGGTTTCCTTTGTCTTAAGAGGAACAGAGAATATCTTATTCTTCTTCCCCCCAAACTATCCCTTCGTTATGCTCAGCTGGCAGTAGGTTTAATGTACGAGAAGCACGTACCCTGGAAGGTAATGAGGGTTAAGGCCCAAAGGTACTCCTTAAAGTCGATTGAGTGTATGTTTCATAATTGTTATTAGTTGAGTGTTATGAGAGTATCGCTTACGGAGGGACTGCTTATAATTACATTGGTATTTGGATTTAGCCATCTAATTGTAAGAATAAAGATAAGAGCCAAACACACCCTAGGAAAAGTACATTTGTCTTAACATTTAGTTGTATTGCATTCCTTCAATTTACATTTCTCACTCTTAAGAAATAAAATATTACTAATATAATTTAACCCTACCATTTCTTCTCAATGTTTAACCTTCTCATATCTTGTTTCTTCCTCTTTTCTTCCTTTTCTCTTAATATTACTCCGAAGTACAAACATGTTGAGTCAACCTCAAAAAAAAATTTTGAGGATCGCGGGTCTTCTTTATCTTTCAGCATCTAAAATCTTCGGCTCTCTGAAAAATCTATTGTAAAAATAATGAATCACATATATGAAGTTCATCAAGTGCTTTGTCTTTTAAAAACAGAAAGCAGTGACTATTTCCAAATATGATTTATTCTTATAAGAGTATTTATCATCTAAGTATGAACTTCATATTAACACAAATCATTAATTGAAATATTGTCCGTTTCATTAAAGGTTATATTATAATACTTATTATTTTGTTTCGACATATGTATTTTAAACAATTAAATTTACTCTCTAGTTCTTATACTATATTTATACTTATATTACCTTTACTTGCAACAGAGATTTCAGTAATTTCTTTGAAGCTATGCTAACCAACCTGAACTTATTTCATATCATTCATTTCTTTCATTTGAAATACCAGCCCTCATTTTACACATTATTATATTTCCCTCTTCAATATACTCTTGGGTACAATCTTCTTTAATTTCAGTCCTTCAGCAGCTCCAAAGAGTAAGTAGAGGCCTATATAAAATGTAGGCGGGGAACGGGCATTGAACTTCTCATTCGGGACTAGCAATCTCATGAACGATATTAATAAACTTAATACCAAAATAAACTTATTACAAGATACGAGAGCCCACATTTTTAAACTCAAAGAGCAAGATCATCAGAATACTTTATACATTAAATATGTATATTAATAGAAATTTGAAAGTTGTTAACTCTCCAATATTATAATATTCATTCTATTCTTTCGATAGAATTCTAGCAGATATTCGACGCTAAACACAGATACTTAATACTTTAGAAAAATCAATCTTCGAACAACATATCAACTCTATGTTTGTATCCATACAAATATATGGAGTCCACAGCAAAGTACCAAAAACATGCCCTTAAATGTATATCTTTACGATATCGTACATCGAGCTTGATCAGAAATAGTTAGCCAAAGCTTTACCTTATCACAACCAAGTTAAGACCTCTTACTTCCACGAAATCATCCTACACGTTCCTATCTTTATCTTGTCATTTATCACGAAGACGATGCCCTTACTCTCTAATCTACTATCCATATCCATTTTCCGATGAAACTTCTTACAAATTTACAAAGTTTCTTTCCCCACACCACTAATGCCAGACACAACCACCAAGACTGACTGTATAAATAACAGAATATCCCTATATTTTTTAAATCATCAGACCCTCAAATATACCTACAGTAAAAGTTGACAGAAGACACTTGTAAACATTATGATTCAAATTTCATTTGCTTCCATCTACCCCACGCACAATCACTTGATTACCAAAACTGTATCATATCCGCAATATTAGGAACAAATCAAACCACTCATTGTAACTACATTTCCTATCTTTCTGAAGCCCCTTTCAATCTTAAGGTCGGTCATCAAACCCTACTCACTTTCTCTTCCAAGGTCGTAGCTTTAATCTCCTGTCCCAAAAGTCAACCCAGATTAATTACTAGTAACATTTTCCTTCTCCCACAAGGATGCACATTTGTTTCAGACAAATACACCTTCAAGTACCCTTCCCATTCTTCCGTGGAAACAAGTTGGATTACCAAAGATTATATTAATTATCTTAAATAAATGGCGAATCGTCAAAATTTTTATCCCAAATGTTCTTCTCTGACTGTCCAAAATTAAAGATTAAAACCATACAATCGCCCATTGGGAAGAGTCTCTTGACACCATTTCATCGATCTTTACAAACTCAGAAAGAATAAATATCATTCTTCGTTTTCGATTATCCGTGATTTTCCATGTGTCGCCTATACTAAGCCTCTTAGGGTAATCTGTTTGAGTTTTTAAATCTTCGCCCTACTCCAGGTACCCGCTGCAGTCTCCTTTCTGCATGCCCCTAGTGTCAATATACCGTGGTCCGGAACGTGCACCTATACTCCGAACCAAACATCAACCTCTTCTATTTACCCTGGACTAGAACCCAACCTATTCAAATCCTCCTGCATAAATTGCATACCTCCAATTTCTTTTTTTTTTTAACTGAAGGAACCTCTTTCACAGAAATTATCTGTAAAAGTCTATTTGAACAACAAAATTTGATATATCCATTTTGTTCTTCATTATCAAATTTTATCTTTTCAGATAAAATTTCTTTTTTTTCCTCACGTACGCTCCAAAAATCTTTTATCACTAGCCAAAGTCCTTTTTGTATTTAATTTAATTATTTACTTTCTTCCTATCATATTTATTCAATAAACTCCACTATCATTTTGAAACTAACGACCCAATCATTCCCCCCTCTTCCCCTTTTTTTTCCTATAAGAAAGCGCTTGTTCATTCTTAAAATTTATTCTGACTCCTGATGAGCACCCAACAAGTCTATTTTTCTTCCTTTGTCCCCAGTTTGTGATCTGGTAAGTTTTGAATTTTGTTTGGTTTTTATAAATTTATTTTTCCACACGACAAGAAAACTTTTACACTCGGTCGTAATAATTATTTTGATTTTTAAAATTCGTCCACAAAATAATATTCAAGTTTCACTCGATTTTTCCTTTTTCATTTTTTTATTCTGAAGTTTTATTTTCTTTATAAAATTTTATGAAACAATGAGATTTGATTTATAAGTTTTATAATTTATTCCAAACTTTATTTTTTTTTCGATAATTTTCTTCTTGTGTTTTCCCCAGCAGTTTTAAATAACCTCTCTCACGAGTTTTAGTTCCCAAGTAAAATATAAAATTTTGTCGCTTCAGATTCATGTTCGAATTTTTTTATTTTTATTTTCTTTCACTTGTGATCGTCTTACCTAGTTCCATCTTTTTAAATTCGTATCTAAACTTTTAATGTAGTCTTTTTTTTTATTTTTGGTGATATTTCCTGGCTTTTCTTTTTAAAGTTTTTGTACGCGACTATATTCCCTTGCCAGTCCTTAAGAGACAAGGACCTAAAGTTTTTAATGTAGTCATACGAACCAAAAATATTGATACTGTGAGCATGTGGTAGTCACACAACGCGCGAATTAATAAGAAGTTAAAGGTAAGTGTTTTATGACAAGATAATTTGACTGCACTACTCCTGGACTTTGCTTGTATTATTAGTAGTTTTCAGCATCTGTTAAGTTAAATTTTTTGCATTATTTTTTTTTCTTTCCACTTCACCTTTAAAGAAATTACGCATGTTTTGTGGCTTTTGGTTCTTACTAAGTTCTCCCGTTTTTTTTTAATTGGTCATTTTTTAAGCCCTCATCCTTCTCTGATTAGAACATACCCTCGCTATTGGAAATCATATATTTTAAACATATAATAAAACATACACTCTCCATCTACACTACGAACACAGAAGTAATATCAACCAATTATTTGAAAAAATTATAATAATTCTTAACGTTTCTTGGCTCCATTTTTTATTATTTGTTGATTACTAAACTCATTTTAATTTTTCATAGGACCAAGAATAGATTTTGACAATATGTAAAATTTTCTAATCTTTAAAATTTGAGTTTTAATAGTCAATTTTGTTCTGTTTTAAAGTTTGTTATTTGTATTTGTTAAAGTTGCCAAAGAATTTTAAGATATAAAAAAACTTAGTTAAAAGATTTTAACAAAAATCAGCTTATAGGATAAGTTTTAAATTTTGATGCCTCGGCTCTTCATTGATTTTTATTATTATTTTTGTCTTTTTAGGCACATGCTTAGCGACGTATATTAACACTGGGGTAGTTTTTGTCAACATTTTGTGGATTGAATTATTTTTACCCTGCCACATTAAAATCGAATGCAAGCAAGATGCGCCTTTCATTTTACAATGGCCTAAACCTTCAAATCTCGCCATTCAAAATCATATTTCTAGTATTTATATATAAATATATAGATAGTTTGTAGGGTGAAGAGAAGGTATAGGATATAAAATAGTAAAGATAAATGACTATTTGGTTAGTAGAGCATTATATATTATAGCTATATAATTATATTATAATATAATATTATTATATATTTAATTATATTAATTTTGTATTATTTTTTGATATTTATTTTTTTAGTATGGATTAATAAACGTTTTATATATTTTTTTTTTGATATATTATTTTAATATTTAATTTATATTATTTTAAAATTATTGTTTTTTTATTTTATTTATTTATTTATTTATTATATTATATATGTATATTATTTTATTTTTATTTGTATTATTTTATTATTTTTATATATTATTGTTAGTATTATATATATTATAGTAATTAATTTATATTATTATTATGGTTTATGACGAAAATAGATTTACTTTAGGGTAGAAAGAGAGTGGGGACACATTCCTTCACATAATATAAATTTTAATATTTTAGGTGAGGCTGGTGTGTCCCTTTGTTTTGTTTTTTGTGGGCTTAGCTATAGAGGTGTGGTGTGGGTGTATGGGCCCGGTTGTTTCATTTTTTCCTTGATCAGTGTGTTGCCTGTATCAGCGTGAAAACAACAACAAAAAATTTACTTTAACAAACATATCAAAATAACCACGACAAAACTGAAAGGGGAGTGATTAGTTAGTCGATGAATTACTTTGCTCTGGGATTGGTGGTAGCTGGCATTTACTCCTAATGTACTTACTACTTATTATATAATATATATAATAATTTATTATTATTATATATTATATATAATAGGATATTGTGCTTGAGATGATTTTCTAAAATGTAGTATAGTAATTATATATTATATATATATATATAGTATATATATATATATTAGTAATATTATATATATATATATATTATATATATATAAATATATATATATATATATTATATATACTATATATAGTACGTATATTATTTATATATATATATATTATATAGTATACTATATATATTATATATATATAGTATATTTATATATATAGGTAAGTAGTAATACATAGGAGTAAGTTATGCCAGCCCACCAATCCCAGAGCAGTATCATCTGACGTAACCTAATCTCATCTCCCCTTTCAGTTGTTTGTCGTTGTTTGTTCATTTTGCTTGTTTGTTGTTGTTGTTGTTGTGTGTTGTTGTTTGTTGTGGTTGTTGTTGTTGTTTGTTGTTGTTGTTGTTGTTCGTTTGTTTCAAGCGTGATACACGCACACACAGAGTCAAGGAATGACGTCATTATGCTGCAAAGGGTATAATTTTGTTGTGGATTGCTGTTGTGTACGCAGATATCACTGTACATATAATATATATTATATATATATATTTGATTATATTATATATATTGATAATTATATATATATAGTTATTATATATAGTATACTATATAAGATAATATGTAATATGATATATGTATTATATATATTATTATATATATGTAATTGATATTGATATTATATATATATTATATTATATTTATTTATTTATTATATATATATATAGTATATAGCTATTTATATTATATATTATATGTATAATATATAGATTATAATATTAATTTATATATATATTATAATATTATATATATATATATATTATTAATTCTATATATATATTTGTTTTTATTTATTTTAGTTATGCTTTAAATATTTTAATATATTTATTTTTGCCATATTCAGGGATTTAATATATTTCTTCACACCACACAACCTCTGAATTACGTCATTTCCTATTTTAGTTCAATTTTCTTCTCCACACCTAAACACGTGCTCTCCTAAGATTGTCTCATTCTGAACATATTGTATTTCTTTTTAAGATCTATTCCTCTTATTCCATGCCATAGTAGTTTCGTTGCTGTACATTAACACTGGTAGTACAACACTAAAGAATGCAAGACCCTATGTGCACTCAAGACTTTAGTCCTTTTACATCCACCAACGATTTAGTTGCACCAGCCACCCTCCTGACATTCACATCTTTCATACTACACTCTGCATCATTCCGTCCCTTTTCATCCAACTATATCCTAAATATTTAAACTAGAACACTCTTTAGAGATGTTTAAGCTGCTCATGCGTCCTAATTAGCGACAGTACTATACTTCGGCGGCATGTCTCTACTTCACAATCTCACCCTTACTCTTTATCACGTTTACTTTCAAACCTCCCTTTCTTTTTACACACCCAACCAAACTCTCTCTACCAACTCCTTGTTTCAAACTTTCTCAGAATTTCACAACAAGAAAACGCTAAAATCATGTTCCTTCGCAATATAATGGGGTAGGCACCCTCATTTTTTCTTCTTCTGCGATCATCATTCTATCAACCCCTGCCCTTCCCACATTGACTAATATATCATAACTCCATCCATTCAAATTGAATAACCAAAGAGACATAACACATCCCAGCCTCACTCCGCTATTAATATTAAACCAATCACTTTCGACCCCAATTTTTCTTACATGCGTTTCACTATCGTCTTGATTCCATTCAGAAGCCTACCCCCAACACCATATATCATTGACACCTGCCATAGAGCTTCCCTATTAATCCATTCATATCACATAACTGAGCTGTTTTTTTCTTCTTCTTTTTTTCAAGTATTGTCAGCTAATTGAGAAAGTTTAGTAACGCTGCAATAACTACATCATTCTAAAGCACCCTTGTTTCTTTTCAAAAAAAATACAGTCCTTCAGTCCTCGACGAGCTCTTTCGACCAAAATACCAGCATATATCTTCCCTGCAACACTCAATAAACTAATTCCCCTATAATTCTTACAGATTCCATTATCTCCCTTACCCTTATATAAGGGTACAATTACTGCTCTCCTCCAATCCCTCGGAACACCCTCCATGAACGCTTTGTTGCACAACTTCTAAATCCAATCAATCACCATCTCGCCTCCGTGTCTTGATCATTTCCCAGTAATTTTCATCTATTTACCTGCGATTTACGCTTCACTTTCTCCCCTAAGCCCATTACTTCCTTCTTACTAATGACCTCATCCCCAACAATATCTATTCCTTCTTGGACCTTCAACGACACACACCATTCACTAATAACGCTCCTCATTACTACAATGGTTACATAACAGATTTCGAATGTCTTTTCACACTCCCCTCATGTCACTCCATTTCATCAGTTTACAAAATGCACCATTCCTATTCATTATTCTAAGCAGGTTCCGCTTATTCTCATTCTTAACCTTTCGCGCTTCGCCTCCACGAGAGCTTTCCTATCTCTTGTAAAGTTCCTTCATCCACCATTCCAAACTTTTCATTTACTCTTTTTTCCTCCTACGTATTAAAATTTAGTATTTTTTTTCTTTTTATATAATTCCAAAACATCTCTTTTTTTGACTTCATCACTTGGCTTTATACCTTCAAACCACAACTTCATCTTCTTTTAACCTGCTTTGTCATCACCTCTTCATTCCAACCACTCACTGGTATCAATTCTTGGCTTCTACTTTGCACTGCTAACAACTGCTTTCCTTCATTTGCTCCCAGAATTTGTTTCAGGTTTCACTTGTTCACATTCACTGAGTTACTTGCGAGCACTACTTGAATACTTATCCTTATTACTTGTTCACTTACACTTCTCACTCATAATTCTACACACTTCCTTCCTTATCCACTTCCTCTCCATCCAAGCCCCACTACCTTAAATCTACCATTAAACAACATAATGATCCTATAATGTCATTCCTAACCCCTCACCATTTAACAGTCCAACACATACTTCAACATCTCCCTTCTTCACCAACACAAAATCAATCATACTTTTCATTCGATAACCATCTCTACTACACCAACTCCTAATATACTTATGAATACTCCTTGTGCTTAAGAACAAGTGCATTACTGGACACACATACCTCTCTTTCACAGAAATCAATCCCTTCCTTACCATTCTATCTGCTCCGACACCGAGTAGTGCATGGCCCAAACCACCTGTTATAACGCGGTATCCATCCTTTTTATGATCATCATCATCCAACCATTTAGTTCACACAACACAATCACTCTGAAGCTCCTACTCACCCCCATCCAAAAACATCCATTCAGATTATCCAGAAAATCGCACTGTCTCCTCAAAATTACCCTCAGATGGACTATATGTTACAACCACACCATACTACTTTTTCCACTTAATTAAACCATTTAGAAATTCTAGTACTCACAACACACAAAGTTTACCATAGCTCTTCACACACAAAGTTCCCCAATCAAACATTTCAACTCTCTCTCCCCGCCTTCTCATTGGCTTCTCCAACCAGCAGCAACACACATTTCACACCACACAACACCACACAACACCACACCACTTTTCACCGTTTCTCTTCATCTTTGTTTCAGTCACTGCGAGCAAATCAAATTTGACGACCCTTTCTAATACATCCATCACCATCTCTCTCTCTTCTCTCAACATTTTTTCCTCAGACATTACATTTACCCATACAATTCATAAATTTTCGCCGAAGACAGAGTCAAATTTTAGGCGATCCAACTGACCTTCTTCGGCTAGCATTAGCATTCAGGTACAAGAAATAGTACGTGACGAATCTACCACCGTCCTTGTCGTCCTTCTAGATAAGAAGGACATGACGTTGGCAATTACTTTCTGCCCCCACACCGCATAGGGATAATAAGGATAGGGTTGTGTCTCCTGTAGATTGTTTAAAAAGTAGGGTGTTGGATATTTATATCGTATATATAATATAATATATATATATATATAATATATATAGTAATATATATGTATATATATAGTAGTATATATCTACTATATTATATACGTACTATATATATTAAGTATATATATATTATATAGATATATATATACATATATTAATATATTATTATATATATATATTACTTGATATATATATATATATATATATATATAATATATAATATAGTTATTATAAATTATATATTAATATATATATTATACTATATCTATATATATATATATAGTATATATATATATTATATAGTATATATAATATATATATTATATTATAGTTCCACCTCCTGTGTGGAATAGTCCTATTTTAGGGATGGGGAACTTCTTTAGTACATTGCACTAGGTCAGGACAGGAATCGGAACCCGGGCACTTGCCATGCGACTCTGTCGGTCTACCGATTGAGCCACGGTAGCGGTACTGGTAATATATGTGGGATACGGTGGTGTCTTTAGGATGTTTGTCTGGAGGATGAGTTGTGTAAAGAAATACTGAACGCAAAAGAGAAAGGCGAACAACATTAAAAATGGGAGGTAATGTCATCGCTGCGAGTATGCGTATACTATATATATAATATATATATATATTATATATTATATATATACTATATTATATTATATATATATAATTATATATATATATTATATATATATATATATATATATATATATAATACTATATATATATATATAATATATATATATACTCTTTCTCACCTTTCTCACCTCTTCTGTAGGTGTATGCGCCTGTCAGCTGTCTTGCACGAAGCTTCTCCATCGCCTAATCATGTTAAACTCTTTCCTCCTCCCTCTGTTTATCGTTCTTCGACCTCTCACCGCTCTCTCAACTCTATCCCTCCACCTCATCCTCGGCCTCCCCACTCCTCTCCTTCCCTCCGGCTGCCACTCAAAATACCTTTTAGCAGACCTATTTGCTTCCATCCTCATCACATGTCCGAACCGTCTCAACTGCCCTCTTTCCACCATTTCCAAAATACTCTCCACTCCCAACACCGCCCTCACGTCATCATTCCTCCTCCTATCAAATCTTGTCACCCCTAATATCAATCTTAATACTTTCATTTCGCATGCCCGTACTTTACTTTTAGATTTTGTATTTAGTGTCCAAGCCTCATGTCCATACGCTAATATGGGACTTATAATGGTGGTATATATAATTGTTTTGACTTTTCTCGGTATATTACGATCCTTAAGCAAAGACTACAACAACGCAAATGTTCTATTAAACTTTCCTATTCTATAGCTCAACTTCTGGAACATATCATTTCTCACTCCACTGTACACTCCTAAATATTCAAAGTGTTCCGTCTGTTTCAGTACTTCTCCCTCCAATTCTATATTCAACTCCTCCTGCTCCCTACTCACCATCATATTCTTTGTCTTCCCCCTATTGATTTTTATCCTCTTTTTAAATAGCACCTCGTCCCAAGCCACTATAAACCTCTGCAGAGCCTCCCTTGACTCGGAGATCAACGCCAGATTATCCGCGTACCCAAAGATCTCTCCACCCACCCTTTCCTGTACCACCTTGCCACAATAGTCTATAAACGTTATGAACAAATTGGGGAAAGTACACTTCTCTGTTTTACACCTGTTATTGTTCCAAACCAGCTGTGGGGATTTGTGACCCAGTCCCAGGTAGCTGGGCTAATGAAGACCAGATCACAAATTTAATCCACACTTTTCCCTTGCCTGCTTCCAACCAATCTCCTGGCGCGGTACCGACTTTCGTCTCGATTAGTTTGGAAGTAGCCAATGAATAGTGGAATATAAATTTGTATATATATATATACCCGGTGGGTCTCGTGTGGACGCAGAGGAAATTACTATATAATACTATCAGGGAATGAAGAATATATTGATCTGTTAATTATTGCTATATAGACGAATGCCATAAAAGAACGGTTTTATTTATATGATTTTGGGGACGAAAAGAGTTTTTGTTTTTAATTTAAATTTAAATCGAAATTTTTTTCAATATGTTCTTATTGAAAATTTACTGAGTTTATTTTTAAAAGTAATTTTTTTTTTATTCTTGAATTAATTTTTTATTACGAAGTTATTCTGAATTTCCGAATATTGGTGTAACTAGTTCGAACAGATGTAGTATTAATTTTTCGAGTTGAACAAAATATATTATTTTCGAAGTGGACAGAGATGAAAAAAACTCTGTCAATTTCCGAAGATAATGAAACAATAATAACAACAATACTTGTTGTGATATGCTGTTAACATAAAGTATACTACTACAGACTTCTATAACTAGTACACGAAAGCAATAAATATAATAATTAATAATGAATAATGAATATATAATAATAATAATAATAATATAATAGAAAGCAGTATACTAGCTACAATATAATAAATATAATAATAATATAATATAATAATAATATAATAAATAATAATAATAATAATAATAATAATAATAATAATAATAATAATTAATTATTAATAATAATAATTAATAATTGTATGGAATAGTCTCCTTTGAAGAACCAAGGTGTCTCAATGAATGACAGTCTCCAATGTTAACCTTTTACTTTGGGTTCTTATTGCGTTTCACCTCTAGTACAGAGAGCGGAATATGCAATGAAGAATCCAAGAAGCAAATGTTTACTTATGGACACTATTTATTACTACTTAGACAGGGGTGAAGCCTCTGCCTGGGGATTTCTAATATTTGCTCCACCACCAATTGGGACACTAAGACTACCAAAACCACTAGTTACAATTTATCATGCACGGAATACAATGATATCACAAAATGTCACACAAGGTCCGAAAACTTGCTAAATTTTGACTAATTAATTTATTATTATCACAAAATATATTAGGGATGTATATATATATTATAATATTCATGGGAACCACAAAACTGATGGTTGGTAATTAAAAAATTATAATTTATGACTCCGTGCATAATATTAAATTTCAATATTTGAAGTGAACACAATCGTAAATTACAATTTCGACTTTTCCACATTTATGAAGTATTTCTAAAACCGCGTGACATCAAGTCCGCGTGACCATCATATGTATCCGCGTGACATTGAACGTCGTGTGACAATTGAGTCTGCGTGACATTGAGAAGTCGCGTGATCATTTGAGATGCCCGTGAACATTGAAAGCCGCGTGAACTTTTATTTTTTAAATTTTCTATTATTTTCTTGATAATATTTATTTGAGTATACAGGTCATTGTCCTATCAAAAATCTATTATATAAGTGATGTGAATTTTCCAAATTCAATTTTAATGGGGAATATTACAATGACATTTTTACGATGAACTTTTACAAGAAATTAGTGTTTTTGTTTACTTTTATTCACTCTATATTAAATTTTTCCCAAAATCTTTTACTTTTCAATTTTTCCCTTTAGCGTTTTTTGCTTACTTTTTTGAGTGCGATTTTAAATATTTGCATGTATAAAAAAAATAAACAAACAACTTCAGTGTACATCCAGCGTTGGGTAAAAAAAGGGGTGTGTAAATATCAATACTTGTTAAGCTTTCACAACGGGAAAAAAAGAGGGAGAAAAAAGAATACGATAAAAACCTCGAAGATTTCTTTCCACCTATCATAAAATGGACTCTTAATTTAAGAACGAATAAACAAAGTTAAGTTGAAAGGTGATTGACGGCGGATTTTTAATATCAGTGAATGAAAACCGAATACTAACAAAAACGTGGGCCAATCGAATTTAATTCAACCTTGAGAACTATTCTATAAGAAATGTATCAAATATTGATAAACACAACCTCGTGGGTCCACTGTTTCAAGTTGAATTTTCTGACTGGACAAATCAACAAGAAAGAGACCTGTTTGGTTATACAACACAAAAATTATCAAAAGATTAACATGAAACCGAAGCTAATGAGTATTGCTTTTTTTAATAACAACACTTGCAAGGAGAGAAAGGTTGGTCAGATGACCGTTATGGGGATCCCTAAGTTCTTCCAGGTAGGAATTATAATGATGACATAACCTAACACAAATTAACTAATCTTTCCATTCAAGGGAAGGAAGGTTTTAAAATTTTCAATTATGAATTTTAAAAAAAAGAATCAAAACACAACACCCAACACACACACTACGCCTCCAAAATGGCGCGGAACCTCTAAAATATGAAAGGTAGAGACCCGTCTTAAGGATAGGCCTCGATGAAAGATGTTAAGCTACTCGATACTGCATTGAAAATGATCTCGTAGAATTTCTTTCGACTCGGAAATGCAAAATATGGGACAGAGTCTACTGAGCGTGCAGTAATTAAGAATGAGAATAATACCTCTCGGTCTCGATCGCTTCCTTATATACTCGATAGAGAAGACGCGAATAGAGTTACCGACAAGCAATTAATCAAATAAACATCACTTTGAATTAATGATGTTGTAATGACAAATTTACTATTCCTAAATGAGAATTTAAAACTTATATATTAAATAATAAATTGTTGAATAAGATAATAAAATTAAATTATAAAAATCATTAGAAGTTTACAAAAGAAACTTTTGGCAACAATCAACAAGTTGTTTAAACTCGTGATTTTTAAACTTCCATAGAAATTAAACCTTAAATACATTGTAATATTTGTAAATTCATGATAATTAACAATTTTAAACAATAATCAAAGAACCAGTGTTCTTTTCTGATTAATTTGGTATAAATTTTATTGTCTCTCGGATAACTTTGAAGCTAAAATATGTCGACAATTTCCAATATAGAAAAATATGGTTTTTTTTTGACCTTAAAAAAAATATTTGTTCGAATCAAGGAGGTCATGACATTTATACAAGTAAAAAAAGGAATGTCTTAAGACCATTTTGACCTATAAATCCAAGCCTGACATTTATGAGGAACCGAAGTGGCTAGGGGGAAGAAAAAAGATTTTCGGTGTGTATTAACCGCTTAAAAGCCTATTTTTTTCAGGTGACTTGAAATGTTTATAATTATTAAAAAATATTACTTTGCAATAAATTTAATCAAAATGTAGTTCTAACTCTCCTGTGCAGCTCAGAGAAGGGTCCTCCTTCAATACGTTGTCAAAAGGAATTTAAATGTAAACCGGTTTTTTTGTATCAGTTTCATTTTTCTCAATTTTGTGGAAGGAGGAGGTTTTTTACTATATATATACTATATATATATACTTATATATATATATATATCTAATATATATATATATCTATATAGACACAATCGTATATATATATATATATAGTAATATATATATATATATTAATATATATATACATTGAAAGTATATATTTCTTTCAAAATGAATATTTGTGTGATAAAAGTTTTTGCTTTGTTGCCACTCAGGATGAAATTTTTAACAAAATAATAACCGTAATGAGTACTTATAGCCATAAACCCCATTTTTAGGGGTACAAGTAACCAGCGGGTCCAAACTTTGGAACTTTTACCTATTTATTATTAACAATGAATTAATATTGTGAATTTCAAGGGCGTAGCCCAATTATAAGAGATACTTTACTCTTATGAGCTTTATCCAGACTACCGGTATTGAAATCTGAAATTTCTCGGTGCAAATTGCACCGACTCTCAGAGCAGTTTTTATTATAATTTTTAGTTTTTATATAAAGTGTTAGAATAGTATCATTAATTGCAAAATTTTAAAAGGCATAACCGAATGACTAATGCATTACAATTCCCTGATACGATCGCAAACCACTCGCGAATCCAGTCATCAAAACCCAAAAGGAAAACTGGCCACAAGTGGCGAATGAAGTAATTTAAAATAAATTACGACACCAGCTATTATCATCCATCTGTGTTTTCACCTTGAAACAGCTGTCCACATAAAATCAGTGCAAAAATCAGATCAATTGTCAATCTTCCCGGTCGAAAACCATGCTGCCATTCATCCAGTTTATTTTCGTCTGTGTCCCTTAATCTTCTCTCCAATATTCTCTCGTACATCTTTGCAATATATGGCAGCAGGGCAATCCTCCTTTAATTTTTACAGTCCGTTTTATCACCTTTTTTTGTATATAGGACACAATACCGATTTATTCCAATCCTCTGGTGTTTTTCCTTTGTTCCAGCACTTATTTATTACTTCCGTCATCCACAAAATACCCCCTTCACCAGCTCCTCTCAATATCTCCACAGGCAGCATATCCTTACCTGCTGCCTTACCGTTTTTCATCTTTCTCATCGCTTGTTCTACCTCTTTAGGTCCAATCTGCCACTCCCCCAGCTCTTCCAACGCCACATGTCGTTCTTCCCATTGTTCCTCTTCTTTTATTGTTATTCGGGATATTCAACAGCTGTTCGAAATATTCATTCCACCAATATCGGACGGGCTTGATAATAATGTTCCATTTTCATTTTTTAGTGCATAGGTTGGTGGAGCAGAGGCTTTTCTATAGTTTTTTGCAATGCCGTAGAATAGCTTTCTCGTCCCCTGAAGGTCTTCCTCCAGTTCTCCTCCAATCCTTTTCCATGTGCTCTCCTTTTCTGTTCTTTTTATCTGTTCAGCTTCTCCTCTCGCTTCCACATACTCATCACTCTCCTCCACTCCTCTCGTATTTATCCACCTTCTAAAACATTTTATTTTTCTCTTTACCTCCGTCTGAACTTGTTCAATCCACCATAGCGTTTGTTTCTTTTTTCTTCCATGAATTGTCTTCACTTTCACAACATCCTCAGACACCACCTCCCACAGGGCGTCCCTCAATGCTCTCCAACTCTCTTCTACCTCCGCATTCATCACCGCATTCCTCCTTTTACCCTCCATTTCCCTCTTAAATTTTTCTCTACACTCCAGCTCTCACAACTTTTCCACCATGAATCTTTTCCTAACCTTACATTTATATGGTTTGACACCAGCTATTCTCATCTTTTCCCCAACCAAACGGTGATCCGAGTCTCCCGAGACCGACGGTATACTCTTCACATCTTTAAACAGTCTTTTGTTATTTGTTAGCATTAACTCAATCATTGATTTCTCCTCGTATCCTCTACCCTCTCCATCCCATCTGTACCACGTCCATTTGTGGCTATCTCTATGGTTGTAAAAAGTGTTCATCTTTCTCATATCATTCTGTACACAAATATCTATAACCCCCTCCCCTGCAGGGTTCCTTCCTACAATACCAACAGGCCCTATCACTCCCTACAACCCCAGTCGGTCCTGTCCAACATGTCCGTTTAAGTCACCCAATATTACGATGTTTTTTTGATGTGATGCTCTCTCCGTCACCTTTTGCAGCTCTCGATAGAAACCTTTTCTTTCTTCCAACGGTCTTCCTTGTTGAGGAGCATACACCTGAATAAAACTCAGATCCATCGGATCTGTTTTGATCGAGATGCCAGGATCCTTTCATATACCTGCTCTATACTACTTACTCTCTGTGCTAGTTCTGGTGTCAAAATTACCCCAACACCATGTTTCATCTCTTGTCCTCCACTGTAGAGAAGTAGATAAGCTGGTAATCACCATGCAGCACCTTCACCCCTGCACCCGACAGTCTGGTTTCACAAACTCCAGAACACAAATTTACGGTCCAATCATGCATTAGCACATCTTCCTCCTCCCTTTTCCCTTAGTGTGCACATTTTAAAGTAGCAACTCAGGTTTCTTTTAATATTCCCATTGTAGTTCAAAATCGAGCAAGTCTTTTTGATACAGATTGGTTCCAAAGTGTTCGAGGGAGACCTGAAGATTCTTGACAATTGATGACCAGTTGATGGCTTAGCTAGGCCTATCCAATCATTTCAGGGAAGAGTCGAAGAATGGCAGAAGGGGGGTTCGCCACTGAATGCCATGCCGAAAGATAATCTTTATATTGGAATAAACTGCTCGAAACCTTCACATTGGCCATATATAATATTATATGTTATTATATATATAGTATTATATATATATATATATTAGTAGTATATGATATATAATATATAGTATATAGTATATATATATTATATTATAATATACTATATATATAATATATTATATATTATATATAATATATATATATATATAATATTATTATATTATATAATATATTATATTATATATATATAATTATATATTATATATTATATTAATATATATATATATATATATATATATATTATATATATATATTATTATATATATTATTATATATTATAATATATATAATATAATATATATATAATATATTAGTATATATATATCATGTATATACTATATATTATATATATATATATATATATATCTATATACATTATATATATATATATCATATATATTGTCACAAGCAATGGACAGAGTGTCATTAAATAACGTGAACAATTCCCGAAGTTTCATTTTTTCAAAACCCAAATAACATAACCAAATTTGTCTAGGGGTATTGATTTCGCAACGTAACCTTTCACTTCAGACACGAAGTACAGTGAATAATCACAAGGTCTTCAGAATTCCAGAATACTTCCAAGTCGCAGATGAACTTCACAGACTATTAGTAGTCTTTTCCTTAGAAGGTAAATCCTTTACAATATGTACTAGTCAGTAGAAAGTCGCTCTCAATGTCGTATGACAACTTCTCAGTAAAATATGACTTCTTTCATATTCTTTCAAGTCCCTCTCTGGTTATTATCCAATCCTTTCTGTAGTAATTCTCTCTGAGTACTCACAAGACTTTCGTAATCTCTTCTTAAGAACAATATTCCTCAATTGTCTTCTAAACGAACCAATAATAATCTAGCCTGTATTCCTCCTGTGTCTCACTATTCTAGTAGAGCTTTCTTGAATCAGGTCGCTTCAATTATATCGTAAAACAAGAGATAAACTTCAATGAGAAGTACTCAATTACTGAACGAATCCACCGTTGATCGTATTCCAATGATAGACAAGGTAAGAACGCCAGAGGAGAACCAGGTAATAATCAAGTTATCTTCAATTTATACTTTCACCGTATCTACGATATCAGGTGTGAAGTCACCTTGTAAAGACTTTCTTTCCACGAGGAACTATTTTCTTTTCCAAAATAAAAATTGGTTTCTTAAAATATTTTAAAATAAATAATCTTATCCAAAGTAATATTCAAATCAAATACGTATCCATGTAAATACCGATCTTTTCCGTAAATAAATGTTTTCTTCCAACAATAATAAATCTAAATTCGCTCATCTCGCGGATCTTCAAATTTATCATCTCGATATTCTTAATACACAACACACGCACCCAAATTCAAGAAAGAAAACAGTGAGAGCTTTCTTTTATACAAAGATATTAACACTCAAGTATGAGTACTGGTTCATGTCATTTTCTGTCAAAAAAGAAGAGCTATCCGGAATCAATGTTTTCTTCAAGGTGTTTTCTTTTCTTCTGGCCGCAACTTTAATTCCTTAGTTTTAGTACACACTTTTCGGGAATCTTTCTTTTCTTTTACCTCTTTTTTCAACTAGGTGTTTCGGAATCCCTTTCTTTTTAACTTTTCCAAGATCACACATCTGTCTTTAACCTTTGACCATCCAAGGGACTTATCTTTAGATACTTCTATCGATTCATTTTTAGTTTCATTAGCTAGATCAATTATAAAATCTTCAACCGATGTATCCATCACTTCGGACTCCTTTACTGATTCATTACTAATCGTAACTTCTTCTAATAAGTTAGTATTCAAACTTGTTGAATGTGCAGAACTGAGACTTTGATTATTCCTCAAAATTATTTCTACAATAGCAGATATAACATTCTGACTCAAGAAGACTTCTCTCTTCAAATCACTGTCTCCAATTAACTTTTCATATAAGCCTTGATAATGAAGTTTCTCCTTTCCTAGTTTCTTTACAACTGATTTGAGATACCGAATTTCATTTTCTGCTGAAATAAATTCTTCTCTCGTAATCTCTTGAACAGAGGCGTTCTCTTCTTCGCATTTTTGTTTTTCAATTGCGGTAACATCTTCAGTCGTGCGCTGAGTTGCTGTAATTTCATTCCTGGCTTCATCTAATTCAATTTGGAGATTGTGTATTTTGCTCTTTAGCTTTGACACTTCGACAATATGGCGTGAATTTTCTTCGCACATAAAAGCAAATTCTCCATAAAGTCTCCTAAGTTGTTCCTGAGTACGACTTAAATCTGCCGAATGAATTTTTGACTTTTCAAGTTCTTGAATTCGACGCTCAAATTCTATTACTTTTCTTGAAAGGTAATCAGTTTCTGACATTGTCGACTCTCCATCATTCTCCAATGTTTTTAATCTCTTTTTTATCTCCGTTTTCTTATCCTCATCTATCTTGGCCCGATCTTAATATATGACGCTCTGGAGATCCTTAGTACGTAGTTCCTAAGACGAATTGCGTCTTTTCCAAATCTTAATTCACTTCTTTCCTCACACCTCTCAAATCATACACTACGCACGCGGTATTTATGTCGTCCATTTTTCCTCGTTCTCAATGGCTGTTGGGCATCTCAAGATACAGCTGACCCTTCCTCCTGTAAATTGTTTGCACTAGCGCGTGGCATTGCCACCTGACCAACCGGGTGCTCTAATGTGTCATCAAGCGCCTCGGTTACTTCCTCTTGCAAGCCAGTCGTTTCGCCTGCGCATGACATTACTACTTGGCCGTCGGTGTACTCCATTGTATCCTCATGCGCTGTGGCCTTTTCCTTCTGCGAATCGTCCGTTTCTCTCGCGCGAGACATTGCCACACTTTCGATAGGGCCTTCTGCACTCCTCGCACCAGGAATATTTCCTATTATCAAGTCATAGATTGCGTCGTCAAGAGCTATGCTTTCAGTACGCCCGTCGTATAGGGTGTATCCACACAATATCAAACCACGGTGCGTCTCTAAATAGTATTGTCCTAACTTAACAATATTTTGTTTCCTCTCCCGGGGTTTTGGTTTGGCGACGGCATACTTCTTTTTACTAGAACATTCACCAACCGGTAATCCTAGCACGACCCGCAGCCATTCCATATGATTCTTCCGTTGACAACCTGGCATCATTTGCAATTCTGAATGTTATGCCTCTATCTTCGTTTCTCACGCCGCGGCTCGACAGACAGGTACAGTGTTCTGCGCGCCGTCAAAGCAATCCTATTGTTACTGTCAACGTGTTTCCTGAGGTCGACGCCTTTATCAGTTGTCGTATCTTTTATGTATTGGCCGTAATATTCAGAACAGATCCTTATTTAGTTGCTTAAGATTCACTGGTTATAGCGGCAGCCGCCTCTTTGGTTCCTCTCCCAATTATGTGCTGGAGACGATTGTTATAGTTTCCTATATTGATCGTCTCTCCTCTAGGGGGTATGTAAAATTTTTTAAATGATGGTCTTCTGTACCTTTCTTTCCGCAATTTATTAAAACAATGTGTAATCTAGACATATTTTCTGCTTTCAACTGATTCGGCTTTTCACAGCATTTTCCACTTATGGCTGTAATTTTTACAATCGATGGCCGTGCCCTTCTTGTCCGCATTCAAAAACACGTGGTCCGGATTATTTTTCTTTCAAAACTGTCGTGTATATTTCACGCGCATTTTTCGTCTCCTTCTTGATGAACTCCTCTTTATTATTGTGTTGACGCCAAGTTTTTTTATGTGCCAGGAGATTATATTCTTTCTGCTTCTTGAGCAATCATTCAGTTTGTTAACTTTTTCTTTTCACGCAAGAAATGTCGCGAGTTTCTTTCTGGCCATGTAATTAGAAACTGCTCAGACTACTCAATTTAAAGATACGTATGGAGTATCATTAAGTCTTTGCTTAATTCTGCCAGTGTTGCCGGTCCATTTCTTACATATTTTACCAATTTCTTAATTATGAACTGGATAGCCTTTCGTCGTTGTATTCCCTTCGGCGGCCTTCTGTGAATATACAGGTTAATCTTAATCATCTATACACCATTATCGTCCGTCATGTTGACGGTTGTAACATAGTAGATAGGGCGTTTTTTTTAATTTATCATAGTCCTGCTCTACGATAAAGTGATGGCTTACTTCCTTCGTTCTAGCGGATTGCGAGAATACTGCTATCTAAAGCCTTATCCTGTCGAATAGAGCGGCGCTAGAGGATGTGGTACGCCCAATTTCCTACTACCATAACTGGACATAGAACGCTTGACACGAGGGCGGGTCAGGATCCTGACGTATCATATCGTTAATACCTCTCAATGAAACACATAAGAGTGGTCCGAAAGATTTGTTCGCTCTGTGATACTCAAAAAGCAGGTTGGTTCACGAAATCGATCGCTGGGTGGCGCCAATATATATATCCACAGGGTCCGACCTGGTTATATCGAAAAGGAGTGGAGCTTTCTGGTACCTCGCCTTAACATCATTGTTATTTATAACTTGCTGTGAAGAATTATTGCCCTGCTTTGGGAAGTTCCACTCGGCCTTCTACCAGTCACACACCATTCTCTTTGTTTAATCTCTCTTGCCGGTTTTCTTCAATTTCTAGACCTTCCTCTCTTTCTGGCTGCTTTAATGGCAGCTCCTTACGTCTTCTAGCTAAGGCTTTCTTTAGCTAGCCTTCTCTTTCCTGCTGCCTTGATTATCGGGCAGCTCTCTCTCTCCTGCTGGCTTCTTTAGCAGCTTCTTTCTTTCTGCGTGCTTGTAATGCAGTTCTCTGCTCTGCCGCTCTTCTCTGGCAGCCTTCCTCTGGCAGCCTCGCTTGCTTTCTCCATTGCTTCTCGCTTTCTTCCGTTTATAAACTCTCTAGCTTCGTTTTCCCTTTAAGCCGAGTTCTTGAGCAATTTTTGCTAGCGAATGTAATCCATAGTTGAGAAGTACAAGCCAACGTTCGCTATATTCACTTTCCTTCAGAAACTATTTCGGACTAGGCCCCCAATTTATTGTCACAAGATGGGACAGATGTCAATAAATAACGTGACAATTCCCGAAGTTCATTTATTCAAAACACAAAATAAAATTAACCAAATTTGTCTAGGGTATGATTTCGCAACGTAACCTTTCACTTCAGACACGAAGTACAGTGAATAATCACAAGATCTTCAGAATTCCAGAATACTTCCAAGTCGCAGATGGACTTCACAGACTATCAGTAGTCCTTTCCTTTAGAAGGTAAATCCTTTACAATATGTATTAGTTTCTGAATCCAGTAGAAAGTCGCTCTCAATGTCGTATGACAACTTCTCATAAATATGACTTTCTATTCAATAACTTCTTTCAAGTCCCTCTCTGGTTACTATCCAATCCTTTCTGTAGTAATTCTCTCTGAGTACTCACAAGACTTTCGTAATCTCTTCTTAAGAACAATATTCCTCAATTGTCTTCTAAACGAACCAATAATAATCTAGCCTGTATTCCTCCTGTGTCTCACTATTCTAGTAGAGCTTTCTTGAATCAGGGTCGCTTCAATTATCTCGTAAAACAAGAGATAAAACTCTTCAATGATGAAGTACCTCATTTCTGGTCGAAATCCACCACACGTTGAAACTCGTAATTCCAATGGATAGAACAAAAGTACGAACCCCAGAGAAGAACCAAGGTATAAGTATATCTATTTTCTATTTATGATCTGTTCACCGATCTACGATATCAGGTGTGAAGTCACCTTGTGAAACTTTCTTCCCACGAGACAATTTTATTTTTCAAAATAAAAAATTAAAAAAGAAAAATATTTCAAATAAAATATCTCTATCCGAATATGTTACAATAAAACGTATTAAAATTAATCGATTTGGTAAAATAAATTTTGTTCCAACACATATAAATGAACTCATAATCGACCTCTCTCTGCGGAGCTTAAAATTCATACCTCGATATTCCTAATAGCACAACTAATATATATATATATAAATATAATAATATATTTATATATAAATATAATATATATATATTATTTATATCTAATATATATATATATATATATTATATTATACTTCGTTTAATATATTATAGTATAATAATAATATATATATATATATAATATATATATATAATATATATATAATTATATATATATATATATTATATATAATATGAATATATATATTATATATATATATACTATATATTAATATTAAATCCTTATATAATATATATATACTTATATAATATATATATAATATTATGTATAAATATGTATATAATATATATATTTTATTATATATAGTATATAAATACTATATATATACTATATAATATATATATATTATTTATATATACTAATAATATAACATATATATATATATATATATATATATATATATATATATATAAAATATATTATATAATATATATAGTAAAATATATATATGATTATTATATATATATATTATATATATATATATATATAAGATATATTACTAATATATATAATATATAATTTTATATATATATAATATATATATATATATATAATAATAAATAGTATATTATTATATTATATATATATATATATATATATATCATAATATAATATACATATATATTATTAGTATATATAATATATATTATATATAGTATATATAATATATATATATATATATATATATTTTATAATATATTATTAATAATATTTAATTATTATATATATATATATATATTATATTTTATATATATATATATATATATATATATATAATATATAGTATATATAATATATATATATATAATTTATATATATTATATATATATATATATTATTAAGGAGAAAGCTTAAAAATTAACATCTTATGAAGACTCTTGTAAAAATTTTTAATAAATACTTGAGTCATTTATCCTAAAGATTTAAGTCATTTGCGAGGTATTGAAAGGCCGTATAATTATTATTATCACCGCTATATAATATAATATATATATATAATATATAAATTTATATAAATATATATTATCATATATATTTATATATATATATATATAATTTATATAATATATATATATATATATATATATAATAATCATAATATAGTATATATATTATATTGATATATATATATATAATAATATATATATATTTATAATTATATTAATATATATTATATATATAATTATATATTAATATATATATATATATAATATATATATTAATATTTATATACTATTATTTCTATATATATATAATATATAGTACTATATATATTATATATATTTATATCATAAATATATTATATTATATATTTATATAATTATATATATAATATATAATATTTAATATATTATATATAATAATATATATAACTATAATAATAATATTATATATATTAAATTATATATTATAATATTATATATA
>JABUQX010128107.1:0-13731 GCA_015478945.1 Trachelipus rathkii
ATAATATATTAATTATATATATCTTATTATTATATATAATATCATATAATATCATAATTACTATTTGTATGAGTATATATAATATATTAATTATATTATTATATATATTGTGAATAAAATTATAATCATCAATGATAAAATTTGATAACTATTTTTCGATCATTAATAATATTAAATCACATATAAATAAATAAATAAATCACTAAGTAAAATTTCGACTTAAATATTGGCAGTGAATATTCATCTCAGCTAGGTAATTCTCTTTAAATAGGCATCCCATTGGAAACTTTACTACTATTATGGATAATTTCATATACTCACTAGTAATTTGAACAGTATAGTACCTTCTTAACGTAGCTTAGTTCTCAAAACCAACAAGTATTTATGTGTTATATAGCTGATAACTATATCAGTCCAGTAATTACTGCTTAGTAATAAGGGATGTAACCGGACTGCTCACGTAGGAGAACTTTATCCGGATTGTGTATTCCATTGTGAAATATATAGAGATATCCATAGCGCCTACTGGCCTTTAGAAATAACACCGTTAGAGGAAACTAGTATCAAACTATATAGCTCGCTCTCTTACACTTATCTCTCTTTATTTAATGTTAATTAAATTGATCACTAACCGAGCAAGTATTTTTTCACACAAGTAAGCCCTTTTGCACACTTCGCTCTGATTAACACAGTGGAAGTTCTTGTATCTAACGCGTTTCTGGTCTATTATGACTGCATAATAAAAGCTTAACTTTATTGGCTAGTTAAAGTTTAAGTTACTGAGCCAATTCTAAAGTAAGGCCAAAATTAAATAACTGGTAATATAAAATGAGAAGCGGAATCACACATCACTTCTCTATATATAAAGCTCTTTTTAGGGATTATCACCACTTATTTAAATCGTCTGTACTATATTACCACAAGGTTCTTTCCATACGTTTATGATCAGTCCTAATTAATCTTGTTCAGATATATGACTATTATTTTATATTATATAGCTATTGTTATTTTTGTAAGAAATGCGCGTCGTACGTCGCTCTTATATAAAAGAGGTAGTTATCAGGAGTATTTAGGAAGGCCTTCCAATCGTGTACTCTAATAACTCCAATGAACTTCGAAATCGTCAACCGGAAGAACAATTATTAAAGGTAAATATAGAAACCCCAATGTGCTCTTAAAATTTAAATTTTCACTAACCAGTACTCTTTAAGTGAATTAAATAAACTATATTTCTTTCAATATGCAAAAGATTAATATTCAATTACGTCGTTACTTTAAACCCAAAAATATAAAATCTACTTTGATTATATAGTAATGAAGGGGTTTGCCACGATCTTAATGGAAATCATTGTGTCGTTATACAGCTTTAATATATATTTTTACATATATTGACGATGGGGTAATAGTTTGCTTTACTTAAATTCTTAATGCTTTATTTTGTTATTTAGAGCTTATTTTAACTGGATTTTGAGAAAAAGTGTATATAATCAAATAACATGTCAAATTAAAATTTTGAAAATGTTAAATATATACTCTGAAATAAATAAATTAATTGAACAAATCTTATACATAAATATATTAAATATTAAAAAGTGAAATAAGTTAAAATATAAAAATAAATTTAATTAATAAAATATAATCATAATAATATAATACCTTGCGTAGAAACCCTCCTTAAAACGTTACTTAATATATTTTATAAAAGTATCCTTCTGCCCGCACCTAAGGGTCGCTAATTAGATTCTCAGAGTCCCGATGGGGGCTGTGGCAACAATAAATTAAATCACGTGATTCAAAAAAACTAAGGTATGAGTTTAACATCCAAGACATTGATCTCATGGTATTTTTGCCGATAAGGATTATTGTTTTATATGAATAAATAATTATTTTCATTGTTTCTTTATTATATGTTTATAATTTTTTTAATTATTGAGTATGAGTTCGATTAAATTTGAGCATTATCTCAGAAGTTGATCCTATACTAAGGATAAAGATATAACATAAAATATATAATAATAAGTTAAATTTTATTATATAACCCTAAGAGGTAATGTTATTCTTAAAACAGTCGAATCATATAAAGAAAATATCGAAATTAGAAAATACGATATTCGATTATGCAATTAATAGTTAGCTACTCGTTAACAATATCATAGTTTAAATAATCGATATTTTTGTGATATCGATTAAATACCAATAATTCACTATATACTTATAAATCAAATAACAAAATCAAATAACATATTATCAGTATATTAGATTTGTTCACAATTTGTTGTTGTAATAAAATCCCTTCAATGTATAAATAATTGGTAAACCTGGCTGTGATAATTCTTTTATTGGCTTTCCTTTGCTTAATTTGTAAATAAGAACAGTTTTTAATGACTTCATAAAATGGTCTAAAGAATAATTATATAAGTGTCATAATTTATTGATAGCTCATAAAGCAAAGTGTAGGATTTAGACTGATTTATGCACTTATATAATATATTAGAATATATTATTAAATTTAATGAATGAAGAAAATGGATACGTTTTAAAATGTCAGACGAAGAACTAAATACCTTACCGCTTCTAAAGTAATGTGAAACTAGGAGTATTCAGTTTTTGACAAAGTTATAGTAGAAGAAAAGGGTACTTGAATACTTATAAAACGTTCTGATACATATTGGTGACACAATATCAGACATTTTTATAAGTGAACATTAATTTGATATTAGCATATATATTTGAAATTTTATAGGTCAATACTATTTAAGATTCTCACGAATAGGAAAGTTTTATCACTCCTATCAAAAGAGAAGGTTCTGAGGTCATAAGAGAGTAAAATTACCGCACCTCGGAATTAACTCGAAGATTAGAGTAATAGAGTAATATTGCGCAGAGAGAGAGTTGAAAACTCAAAATGACATGTTGGGTATTATTTTAATGTTGTGTTGCAAGAATCTCAAATAAGCAGATGAGAATACAATAATATTGCAAAATTCATAATGAAAAATTCCAAAATCCGCTCTACACAATTCCCTACCTTTGCACTCATTTTTTTAGTGAATTATGAGTGTAAAATTAGATTTAAACAATGGTGATCATTGCGCTTAGATCGCTATCTACAGGCTGTGCAACTGAGAGTAAAAATGGTGATTGTTATTAATGATTTCTGTTTAATTTAAAAATTAAATGTGTGTTACTAATATATTATACAACAATTCTGCGATATGGACAACTCGCTCGCTAAGCCATCTCTCATCAGTAAGCTATATTGTTACCTAGATAGTTATTTATTGTGGAAGCCTATTAATAATCATATCTGATCACATCACTACTAATTGTAAAATAATATGCCACGAATGAGTTTGTTCCACTTATTATACATTAATTTTAAATGGAAATTAATAAATTATATATAATAGCATACTTTTTATCGAGTTTTTTTTTAAATACATGTTTAATATAAATATTATATTGGCATTATAAATAACCCAAAACTTAATGATTCTGTTAAATATTAATTTTACCTCTTTAAGATTTATTTGTAAAGTAGGACTATATTCAACTCATTTAAGTATTAATGTCTCACAATTTATCAATCATAACCCTGAACATTATAAAGTAGCATTATAATTGTTGAAAGCTGAATATTTGGATGTAAACTATATATATAACATAATGACTTAATAGTTTGCCCTCTTTGATTGAGCATAATTATTATAAGAATTCAAAAATATGATATAAATAGATTTTTTATTATCCCTTTAAAATATAAATTGCATATAAATAAAATTAAGAAATAATTTATTTTTACGATCTTAAACGTGCATAAATTTAAAGATTTTACCATTACTCAAAGGGTTCCAGGCTGTTATGTTTGTTGTCATCATATAAGTAGTAATAATAAAATGCATACTATAAATGTATTATATGTTTTGATCAGAGAGCTCTGGAGCTAAGAGAGAGTAGTGTGGCACAATATATATCATTGATAATTATTAATATTGAAGTTTGTTTATGACCGGCGTATTGAGTCGAGGACTATACCCTAGTTTTAATGCCCCATGTGTAATTAGTTTGTATACATAGTATCTTCCTCAGGTAAAGAAATAGCCGTAAGGGGAGTCGACCACATTTGTGAACCCTCAATAAGGTTCTAAGTAGGAGTAATATACGACTTGTTATCACATAATCATTTGGCTACTAAACAGACATACAAAAACAAGCTCTTCAATATACCTTTTATAAAAATTGACCTCCAGTATTTAGAGAAAGTTAAGTAAATTATTCTCTCATAACATCGTCGTTTGCGTTCAATTTTCAACAGTCCTCGTGTTTCAATAAGAAAGGAGAAGGTTGATCGCAACAGTGTCAAATTAATAGTGATTGCAGATTATCTGGGCCTCCATATTATATACGCAGTCACTTTGTCCGTTGAGTATAGAATTTTCCTTGAGGGTCAGATATTATGAAATTGAGAGTGGTAATGAAGACGCTTGGGGTTTTGACCCGTACCCGATGAAGTGCTCGGTGAGACCATAAATCGTCCACAAGCCCACAATGTTTTGGGTCAAAATAACTGCACTTAGATCAGGACAATCTGTGTTCTTCACGGTGTAAATGTGAAGTTAGATCACGACATAAACCATCAGGTGTGTAATGTTCACATCAATGATCCAGCGTGGGGTTCAAATAATTTTTTCACAGAGCGCCAAATTAGCATTGAACATCTGACTTGTATCAGAGAATGTGTAGAGAATGAATATGATTCCGCCTACCACTTACGATTTTTAAGATTATGAGTTGTTACGCATATAATGCCGTAAAACAGAGAAAACTTTAAGATCCGTTGTCTTGTATATAGATAACAGCTTTCTAGAGAGCTTCTTATATACATATTCTTAGTATTAAGACCAGCTGATAAGCAACTAAGTAATGCCATCCCCTAATCAGTAATAATTGAGAGTATATACCATTATTAAATAGTCACTCCATTGCACAGGTAGTCAGAAAAGTAAGATATCATTTCTATTCTGGCCTGCTAAAGACCTGTGCCCAAAAGTTCATATCTATATCAAACTATATAAAATTGGTGTAAGAGTTTTAAAGAATAGTTTTCATTTCTTTTCTATGAGATGATGACCATTAAATATACAATTGTAGAAGCCTACGCAGGTGAGTCATGCGCAAAGATGGTCATATTATGTAGTGAATAATAATGAAACGTAATGGTTTATAATTTTTTTGCCAGACAATAATTTTTAAATAATCCTAATTAAAATAGTCATATTAAAATAGATGTTTTAGTAAAATATAGAAATAATAAGACTTGTTTCCATCCTTTTCAGACTGTAACTTTTGCAAGTGGTCATTGTTTACATATTGGCAATAATAAATTAATTCCCAATAGGTAATTATTTCTTATACTCGTATAGAGGGAGAACAGATTGGTATGTCTGTTTCACAATTAGACGAAAGTTAAAGTTAGTAATTTATCATTGACTGAGTAGGTTTCTTTATTCCCTAAAACTCAGATTTCTAACGGTATTCTCAGCATTTAAACACAAGTGCATTTCGTGTTAGAACCATCCAAAAGTTATTTTAACCCCATTGAACAATTTATTGATTCTGATTTTGACAATGGTTTGGAAAATCTGTTTAGCCTGGAATCTTTAGGTATCAAGCAAGACGAAGACATTCTAAACACTGTGTACATCTGTTATATGTAAAATTATTTAATCAACAGAAATAAGGAAACTGAAGGACATCCATTATCATGTAAGCCTTCCTTGGTATGAAGACAAAATAGAATTAGTTTCTAATAATTTTAAAATTATCTTTAAATATAGCAAAATAGAGTGTTTAATAAATTAACTCAAGATAATTGAATTTAAGTAAATACAATAAGGTCTTTGAAGATCAATTGAAGTTTTACATAGTAGAGAAAGTAAATATAAATTTTAATGATTCTTCAGATATTTGCAAATTTAAATTCATTCCTCATCGTCCTATAATAAGGCAATCGAAACAAGTAACCACTAAAATAAGACCAGTTTTTAATTGTTCACTTAAAAGTAATAAAACTCTTCCATCTTTGAATGAAGCAGCTTACAGTGGTTATGACCTCATGAATTCACTTTTAAAGCTACTACTTGTGTTCAGAACGAATCGTACTGTTGTGATAAGTGATGTAAAACAAGCATTTTTGATGATTAGGTTAAAAGATGAAGTGGACATGAATAGGTTCACTTTCTTGTGGTTTAACAATGGGCAACTAGAAGCTTATAGGTACCTTACATTAATATTTGGGTTTACATCTTCCCCATTTATACTGCATTATATAATGAAATATCATGCTTCTAAGTATCCACATGATAGATGTACTGAATATTATCCTCAGGCTTCTATGTGGATAATTTAATATTTACAAGCATGCAAGAAGAAAGTGAGATAGTAGGTATATATCATCAATGTAAGAAAAGGATGGAAGAAGGGGGTTTTATCTTGAGATCTTGGAATAGCGACTCGGATGCTTTGCGTGTTAAGTTCAAGGAAGAAAAACTCCTTTGTAGAGCATTCTAGTTGTTGTGAAAAGATCTTCGGATATAGTTTCAATGTAGTGACTGACTGTATGCATATCAATAAAGTAGAATATCTGGAGAGTATTTCAATCAAGCGTCAATTGTTGTCTGAGATTTCCAAGCTTTTCGATCCTCTTAACTTTGCTCTTTGGCTCTTCCTATTCTCTCGGTTAGGGGTAAATTGGTTGATGAGACAAGTGTGGCAGCTAATTTGGCCTTTGGGAATGAAAGAGGCCTGATGAGATATGTCTAAGAAGAGTGTATAAATTGCGCAATAACTGTGAACATCTGGATACGATTGCAATACCTAGGAGGGCTCTTCCTTAAGGGAATAAGTATGGCTTACATCTTTTTTGTGACAGTTCTGAAAGTGTTTATGGATTTGTATGTTATGGAGTGGATGATGATAACAAAAGCTCCTTTATATTTGCTAAAGCCAAGGTAGCTCCTGCCAATAGGCCTAGGGAGTTAAGTATTCCTTCCCTGGAGCTTAATGGGGTTATTTTGGCCTTAAAATGCTTACCCAATATTCTGGAAGCATACAGTAATATTTATTTTGAATTCATTAATATTGCTGTGGATTCACAAGTAGTTTTGAGCTGGTTATTAACCAGACAAACCAAAGTAAAATCTAAGTTTTTAAAAAATAGAATAAATGAAATGGATGGCTTAATTACTTCCATCAGTAAGAAGTACAAGGTAAATGTGTACTATAAAGTATGTAAATACAGCAGCAAATCCTGGGATTTTTTAACTAGGGTTTAACTTTTAAAACCACCCAAAGAAATATTTTGCTCTGTGGTATCATGGTCCGGTTTGGTTAACTAATGATTTAGACAATTGGCCCCAGTAATCCATTGTTGAGTCGGATGGAACGAAAAAAAAGTGATATTTTTTTTTTCCCAAACGTAATGTGCGGAAAAGTTGCCTTTTGATATTGAATGCTTTACCCTTAAAATTTAGGAGATGTACGACAATTATTACTATTTCAAGATACCTCTTGATGTAATGGTTTTTTGACCAACTATGTACAATTTCTCCATACCATAAAAGGAATTAAAGTGCCACCTGGGGTAATAATAATTAATGTAATAGTACGTAAATGTACGTTTTAGTGCATACATGTAAACCAAAAAAATTTGGTCAGCCTATATAAACTTGTTCTCTGCTACATTACACATTATCCATTTATGATTCTTTAATATTTTCATGATGCACGAAACACTTTTAACTCCCCACCACTGTTTCGCGCCTTTCTAATACGCATGCATAACTAATTGCAGCTTGTTTCATTTCTCATCATTCGTAATCATTGTGAATCGAGCATTAGTATCGTAGTACGTGTTTTATTGTTTAATTATTTATTGATTTATGTTAATTCTATATACCATCGTTTGAAATCTTTAACGGCCTAAAATACTGACGTCTACGCGTCAACTTCATAAGTTTAAAGACTAGAAACTTGTGGAGTTTTACTGTTTTTTGGGTGCCCAAGACGGCTAAAAAGACAGTGTTTTACCTTTTATGAATATATAATGAAGTTTTTCTTGTGGTTAAAAAAAAATATTTTGAAATTAAAAACAAAAGGAGAAATAGGTGAGATCATTTCTTTAAAGCTGACCAAAGTTATGGAAAGAGCTTTTATTCCTAAATTATCGCATAATCGGATTTTGAAATTATTTAGACTATTATGGGAAGTACAGAAATCTTTTAAAACCATGCAAAGGGCGAAAAAATGATACGAAGTGCAAGTTAAAATTTATTTTATTCATAAAAAAATGCCAAAAAAGTGATCTGATATTGCAACTGCCAATGCAAAGATTTTTCTACATGCAATTGTGAAATATTCTGAAAAGTGCCTATTGAAAATTGCAGTGATGTGAACATCCACATCACAGCAATTTTAAATAGCTAGTGAAGATACTTCTCCAGCTCCATCTTTCTTTATTTTCCAAACTATCGTCCACTTTAATTAATTTGTTGAATCAGTTTCTTTATACCTAATATATCTAACATTTATTCTTCTTTCTTTTCCTGGTAGCCACAATATCAACGGAATTCATGATCAACTTTTGTCTCAAGTTCGTTGGTCAATAGCCAACAATTGCTCTTCTTAGACCACCTTCGGAATTTTTCCACAATGCATGTAGAAAAATCTTATCATTTGCAGGCCTGCAATATCAGATCATTTTGTTTATGTAAATTTCTTGGAATAAATAATAATTTTAATTTGTACTTGCCATTTTTTCGCTCTTTACATGGTTTTAAAAGATTTCTGTACTTCTCATAATAGTCTCTAAATAATTTCAAAATCCGATTATACGATACTATAGGAATAAAGCTCTATTCCATAAACTTGGTCAGCTTTAAAGAGTGATCTCACCTAATTTTAATCCAGATGTTTTAAATCTTCAAGAGGCCCATTCTTAACTCACAAGAAAAAAACTTTCTATTTGCTCTTCAAAAGTCGGTAAAACACTGTCCTTTTAGCCATCTTGGGGCACCAAAAACAATACAACTCAGTTTTTCTAGTCTTTAAAACTGATTAAGTTGACGACGTAGACGTCATATCTTAGGCCGTAAAGATTCAAACGATGGTATTAAAGAATTAACATAAATCAAATAAATAATTAAACATTAAAACACGTACTACCGATACTAACGCTCGCTTCACAATGATGACAAATGAGAAATGAAACAAGCTGGCAATTAGTTATGCATGCGTATCAGAAAGGCGCGAAACAGTGGTGGGGAGTTAAAAGTGTTTCGTGCAGTATGAAAATATTAAAGAATCATAAATGGAAATTGTTGTAGCAAGAGAACAAGTTCATCTAGGTTGACCAAATTTTTGTGGTTACATGTATGCACTAAAACGTACAATTTACGAACTATTACATTAAATATTATTACCCCCGGTGGCAACTGTAATTCCTTTCATGGTATTAGAAAATTGTTACATATTTTCAAAAAACCATTACAATCAAATCTCTTGGGGCACCGGTAATAATTGTCGTACATCTCCCAAATTTTAAGGGTAAAGCATACATATCAAAAGGCAACTTTTTCGCACTATTACGTTTGGGAAAAAAATATATCACTTTTTTCGTTCCACCCTATTGTTGAGTGTACCACAAGAATCCTTACCTCTATTAATGGTAAATATAAATATTGTTAATAATTCATGTATTAGTATTTTAGATTTAAGTAAATATTCATGCTATAGAAAAGTCTTAAGAATCACTGCCTGGATTTTTAAATGGCTTAGTAAAGGAAAAGATTCAAGTTCAAAACTAAGGGAGGAATTTCTGAGTCTTTCAAGGAAGTTACTTTTACCTTCTGTTTATATTCATTTAAAAAATTAATTTCATTAGCAAAGGATTGAAGTTGATTTATTTTAAGTCAATACCTTACAGACTTTTGCTGGTAATCTATATTTAACTTTTAATTTTAACTAAAGCCATTATTAAAAATCAAGGCAGTGATTCTTTCAAGGCTTTTCTATTACGCATGAAATATTTCTTAAATCTAAAATACCTAATCAGAATGATTAACGATATTATATTTACCCATAATAACAGGGTAAGGATTCTTGTGGTACACTTCAACAATAGGGTGGAACGAAAAAAGTGATATATTTTTTTCCCAAACGTAATAGTGCGAAAAAGTTGCCTTTTGATATGTATGCTTTACCCTTAAAATTTGGGAGATGTACGACAATTATTACCGGTGCCCCAAGAGATTTGATTGTAATGGTTTTTTGAAAATATGTAACAATTTTTCTAATACCATGAAAGGAATTACAGTTGCCACCGGGGGTAAATAATATTAATGTAATAAGTTCGTAATTGTACGTTTTAAGTCAATACATGGAAGCCCAAAATTTGGTCAGCCTAGATGACTTGTTTTCTTGCTACACAATTTCCATTATGATTCTTAATATTTTCATACTGCACGAAACCTTTTAACTCCCCACCACTGTTTCGCGCCTTTCCGATATGCCATTCAAAACTAATGCCAGCTTGTTTCATTTCTCATCATTTGTCATCATTGCGAGGCGAGCGTTAGTATCGGTAGTACGTGTTTTTAAATGTTTAATATTTATTTGATTTATGTTAAATCTTGTCTTTAATACATCGTTTGAATCTTTAAGCGGCTAAGAATATGACGTCTACGCTCGTCAACTTAATCAAGTTTTTAAAAGACTAGAAAAACTAGTTGTATTGTTTTTGGTGCCCAAGATGGCTAAAAGACAGTGTTTTACCTACTTTTGAAGACATAATAAAGTTTTTTCTTGTGGTTAAGACATGCCTCTGAAATTAAAACACTGGGTGAAATAGGTGAGATCATTTCTTTAAAGCTGACCGCGTTATGGAATAGAGCTTTTATTCCTATAGTATCGTATAATCGGATTTTGAAATTATTTAGAGACTATTATGAGAAGTACAGAAATCTTTTAAAACCATGTAAAGAGCGAAAAAATGGCAAGTACAAATTAAAATTAACTTTATTTCCAAGAAATGCTAAAAAAAAGTTTTTATCTGATATTGCAGCCTGCAGAATGCAAAGATTTTTCTACATGCAATTGTGAAAATTCCGAAAAAGTGTCTAAAGAAGAGCAATTGTTCTTATTGAACCCAATCGAACTGAGACAAAAGTGATTTCATGATTCCGTTGATATTGTGCTACCAGAAAAAGAAGAAAGAAGTAATTTAAGGATATCTTAGGTAAAAGAAACTGATTCAACAGAATATTAAGTAGACGATAGTTTGGGAAATAAAGAAGATGGAGCTGGAGAAGTATTTACACTAGCTATAAAATTGCTGTGATGTGGATGTTCACATCACTGCAATTTTCAAATAGCTATTTAGAATATTTCACAATTGCATGTAGAAATCTTTGCATTTGCAGGCTGCAATATCAGATCACTTTTTTTTTGGCCTTTTCTTGGAATAATAATTAATTTTAACTTGCACACTTGTTATCATTTTTTCGCCCCTTTTCATGGTTTTAAAAAAAATTTCTGTACTTCCCATAATAGTCTCTAAATAATTTCAAAATCCGATTATGCGATAATTTAGGAATAAAAGCTCTATTCCATATCGGTCAGCTTTAAAGAAATGGTCTCACCTATTTCACCCAGTGTTTTAAAATTTCAAAATTAATGTCTAAAAAAACAAGAAAAACTTCATTATATATTCATAATGGATAAAGACACTGTCTTTTAGGCTCTTGGGGCACCAAAAACGAGTAAACTCACAGTTTTCTAGTCGGAAACTGATGAAGTTGACCGGCGGTAACGTCATATTTTAGGCCGTAAAGATTCAAACGATGGTATATAGAATTAACATAATCAATAAATAATTAAACAGATAAACACGTACTACCGATACTAATGCTCGATTCACAATGATAAATGAGAAATGAAACAAGCTGCCAATTAGTTATGCATGCGTAAATCAAGAAGGCGGAACGTGGTGGGGTTAAGTGTTTCGTGCATTATGAAAATATTAAAGAATCATAAATGGAAATTGTTGTAGCAAGAGAACAAGTTTATATAGGCTGACCAAATTTTTTTGGTTTACATGTATGCACTAAAACAGTAAACAATTTCCGTATGGATTACATTAAATATTCATACCCCAAGTTGGCGAAACTTTAATTCCTTTATGTTATTAGAAAATTGTTACATATTTTCAAAAAACCATTAAAATCAAACCTCTTGGGGCACGGTAATAATGGTCGTTACATCTCCTAAAATTTTAAGGGTAAAGCAACATATCACAGGCTATTATTGCCTCACTATTAAGTTTGGGAAAAAAAAATATCAACTTTTTTCGTTCCATCCTACTTCAACAATGGATACTGGGGCAATTGTCTAAATCATTGTTTCACCCAACACCAGGACGCATGATACCACAGAGCCAAATATTCTTTGTATTTTTTAAAAGTTAAACCCCTAGTTAAAAAAATCATCCAAGGATTTCTGCTGTATTTAACATATTTATAGTACAATATGTTATGCAAAAGTTACTGATGGAAGTGATTAAGCCATCCATTTCATTTATTCTATTTTTTAAAAAACTTAGATTTTACTTTGGTTTGTCTGGTAAGTAACCAGCTCAAAACTAAACTACTTGTGAATCCACAGCAATATTAATGAATTCGAAAATGAATATACTGTTGCTCCAGAAATTGGCGTAAGCATTCTTAAGGCCATAAATAACCCTTTAACTCCAGGGAAAGGAATACTTAGACTCCCTAGCCTATTGGGCAGGGACCTACCTTGGATTAAACTAAATTAAGGAGCTTTTTGTTATTATCACCACTCATAACATACAAATCCCTAAACACCTATCAGAACTGTCACAAAAAAGATGCAAGCCATACTTATTCCCTCAGAAAGAGCCTCCTAAGGTATTGAGCAATCGTATCCAGTGTTCCAGTTATTGCGTAAGTTATACCCACTCGTTTTTAGTATCTCATACGGCCTCATTCATCCAAGCCAAATCTAATGCCTGCGACATCTGTCTCATCACAATTTACCCACTAACCAAAATAGGAAGAGCAAAGTTAAAGGCTGGGTCCGAAAAGCTTGGAAATCTCAACAACAATTGACGCTTGGTTGAAATACTCTCCAGATATTCTAACTTTATTGATATGCACACAGTCAGTCACTACATTGAAACTATATCCCAAGATCTTTTCATAACAACTAGAATGCTCTACAAAGGAGTTTTCTTCCTTGAACTTAACACGCAAAGCATCTGAGTTGCTATTCCAAGATCTCAAGATAAAACCCCCTTCTTCCATTCGTTTCTTACATTGATGATATATACCTACTATCTCACTTTCTTCTTGCATGCTTGAAAATATTAAATTATCCACATAGAAGCCTGAGGATAATATTTCAGTACATCTATCATGTGGATACTTAGAAGCATGATATTTCATAATATAATGCAAAATAAATGGGGAAGATGTAAACCCAAATATTAATGTAAGGTACCTATAAGCTTCTAGTTGCCCGTTATTATACCATAAGAAAGTGAACCTATTCATGTCCACTTCATCCTTTAACCTTATCATCAAAAACGCTTGTTTTACATCACTTATGACGACAGTACGATTCGTTCTGAACACAAGTAGTAGCTTTAAAAGTGAA
>JABUQX010128108.1:0-39679 GCA_015478945.1 Trachelipus rathkii
ATTGCTCGCGTAGACTATAATGCCTACGTAAATGCAACCTGTTATTGGAAATTAATAGTATTTTTTAAGAATCAATGTCCCTACAAATGAATAGATTAGTAAAGGTTATAATTATAATTTAGTCAATATTATATATTTTATACAATACTCATTAAATATAATATATGTATTCTTAATAATATACTAATTATATATACTTAAGTTATTTATTTATTAAAAGTTTACAAAAAAGCTCAATTACATGAATCACCTGGAGGGTGGTGAAAAAATTCGTTAAGACCACTATTGTTATAGGTAGTGATATATCATAGTATAGATACATCTGTTTTAAAATCTCTTTATTTTAATGTATATGATATATAATTATTCAATTTAGTATATATTTTTAATTTTTACTTTATATATAACTTAATTATATATATATATATTAATAAATTTATAAGTTAATTTAAGTAATGTTAATTATTTTATACCATAATTATCAATTAAAATTATATTAACAAAGTAAAGAGCACCTAAATATATAATGTATGTGACCTCAATTCACACTACTTAAAATTGAAATAACTTCAATTTATGGAGCAATCAAACTATATAATATTCCTTATTTTTGACAATATTTTATAAGTTCATACTTTTAATATTTAAGTCAAACTAATATTTAAGTATTTACAAAAAATTTAATTTCTTATTTATATAATTATAACTCTCATAATTGATCTGATTCCAAAACTATTAAAAAAATGTAAAATCTATAATTAACGATATAAATATTAAAATTAACAATTTACATCCAATTGACCTCATCATCAATTTTTTGTGCAAGGTAATCAGACCAAGTTAGATTCACTTACTGTAATTTATGTACACTATAGTTTTGTAGTTGTAACATACATAATGAATTATATCTATATTGAGCCAGTTATTAAAAGCTAAAATATACTCAAAGTGATTATAGCTATTGAGAATAATAATAATAAATTATAAGATACACATAAAGAATCAAGTATAGTTAGTTTAATTAACATTAAATAAACTATATCACAAAATATTGAAAATTATTTATATATTGTAATGATGGAGCTATTATATAATTGTGCTAATGAGCAATCCTAACCGAATAAAATATCTTATTCTGCAATATATATAAATATAAAAAATTGTAAATAGTTAAAGAGATGTAATCTTATAAGAATAAAAACATAGTATTCTATATTGTAAAGTATATAGCTAGTGGCTATTGAAAATTACAAAGTACCGTATTTGTTTTTTTTTTATTATAGGAGTAATCTTATAGCATGAAATCCATAACTACGTTAAAAGGATGTCGTTATACCAGGTACGTATCTAAATGCATATTTACCGTCACTGAAGTCGTATCTACATGTAAATAATATATATTTTAATCCTCGTATTACAGAATTAATTTTATTTTTTTATTAAATTTGGTTTAGGACTCATTAAATTTAGTTTAAATGATTAGGTTTCGTTAAGGTATAGTATGTAATTAAATATTATAGATAATGAAGGTAGAAGGATTCGAATTCAGAGATTCTGGATTCGGATTCGATATCCAGGTGCCGGTCAGATTTTCTAGTATCGTAGTCACTTATTTATCCACACACACTAACTAGGATTATTCAGTTGAATTCGAATCCTAAAGGTTGACTTAGGATCCGTCTCGAGATAGATTTCGGATTCCGAAGGTTGCCACACTACAACATTCGGAATATATTACTGTGAGAATTATTTATCACGTGAGAAGACACCGAGAATATCCGAAAATCCGGAGTATCATCGAAATACCTAGTAGCTATCTTCTTGTTTTCTTACAAGTGGTTAAATTCACAAGAGAAAAGAGTATAATTATCAAAAATTAATAAAGAAAAAAATAGAAAAGCTAAGAATTAAATATGTGATAATCATATTAGAGCTACATATATCCACATAATTAAGCTTACTATGTGAAGCTAACAATCAAAAGTAGCCAATATATTCATATTATATATTATATTCTGAGCTTAAACTCAAGGTATTATGTATAGACCATATATTTGAAGAACATAGTTACTATCCATGAATATAACATTGGTATAATCACCTCCCTAAATAAATGAGATCACATATAATATAAAATTTACGTAGTAATTATTCATATACCAGATTATTTGAGAACCTATAAACACCAACTTAGTAATGATTATTTGTGCCCTCTCTTAAGAAACACATATATTAAGTATATATTATAATTATCATTAATATATATATATATTATATTAATTATATATATACTTAAAACTAGATTTATTAAAGATATATTATATGATATATTTAATAATATATAATAATATATAATATTATATGACCTAGTTTTTATACAATATAGATAGATTTTTAATATATAATTAATATGAGATATATCAAGGTCAAGACTTGGATCTCTTCATACTGTTAAGTGGAAAAGATGACAGGTTTTATAAACGGGGCTTAGTCATAAATATAGATAGAATACATAGTTATCTAAACGAGAAAATTATTGTATATTAGATATTATCAAATTTTAGGATTATATGTAAAATTAATATATTTTCACAATTACAGTAACTGACAATAATAAATATTGACTAATAACCTAAAAAGATAATTTAACATTTTTTTAATTATCATTTATTGGACAACTGCTTCGTGTACTAATATATATTATCGTAGAATTTACCCATCATTATGCATAATGTATTCGTTATTAATGACATTCTATATATATAATGTATTATTATTTTTTAGAGTGTTAATATAAATAAAATGTATATATGTTAGTATTTGCAATATGAGATAAATATAAATGTATATCCATTTTAATTTATTATCTAGTTATTTAAATACATTATATATAAATAAATGTTCTAGGGGTGTATATGCTTCTATTTTATATAATATAATAAATATATATATATATTAATCTTATCATTTTCTATATTATTATAATTAATAGTTATATTATAATTTATATATATCTATATTTATTTATAATTAAGATATTATACTATAATATATATATACCGATATATAATCTATTAATAAGTATTTATTAATATTTAATATATATCATATATTTATTATATAAATTATAAAATTATATATATTAATATTAATATTCACGTAGTGATTAAATGTGATATTGATTTAGTAAACTAATTAGAGTAAGGATGGTTAAGGGCGTATTATCACATAAAGCGAGAGGTTATGTGATCATTCCAATATCTTAGAAATATTTACTCTGGGAAATAATGATAAATATCACAGATGAATAGTATACATAATTTCTCTCGCCTAGTAGTAAATAGACACTAAAAACAAATGTTAAATAGCTATTATATATATCACGTTATCTCAGGATGTTCCTTCGCACTAAAATAATGTCATTTAACAGAAGCTTTATTTATGCCACCACTGCTTACTCAAGCGCGTGGTTAACACCTGGTCACACTCCTTGGAGTACTACTATACCAATATTGTAAATTGGTTTACCTCTTACATCAAGCTCTTGCAGACCTTGCGGTGGTTGAATAAATTTTTTGGTTTTAACGTAGCCTTTCTATATTTCTTTAAAGAATCTGACAGTTTAGTTAAAAAAACTTATTATGAATTATCTTCATAAGTTAGAGTTATCGTTTCCGATATGAGTAATTGTATTTATTTATTTACTACAGAAGCTCTGTACAGATATTAAGGCTATTATTTCGTATGATACCACTTTATTATTCATTATATTATATTTATGAGAGTAAGAGTTGCATAAACTAGAGCGGGTAAATGAGCTTAAAGTTTAGTGTAGAATTAAACTTGAAAAGAGGAAGCACAAAAAAGTAAGCTAGTGAGTTATAAATATATATAATGTAAATAAATGCACTCACATACCATACACACTCTTATACGCCCACTCACATGTTACACAGAGTCCTGTTATTTTAACCTTTAATCTGGCACTATAACTAACTCTCAAGTCCCATGGCAGAATGTTAAATATTAAAATTATATAATCATAATATTCACCAATTATTTACAAAGAACCTATTGTAAAAACCTTAAAGATCTGTTTTAATTAACATAATAATCATAATTCAGACTGAGAGAGAGCATTCCTAACTCCTTTATATCATTAATATTTAATAAGTGCTATTAAAGGGAGGTGCAACTATGATTAGTATCTTCACCCAGAGTTGCCTCATCATTCGCGGATCACACACATCGTCCATTCATCTGAGAGAGACATGGGCCATAAAAATTCGGCCCACACCAAGCACAATTATTTGATCTATCTTAATATTTATCTCAACCAAAACGTGTAGAACTTTATTTTGCCATTCTCCCTATAGGACGGCATTAAGTTAGGGGATCTAAGGCTTTGTCAACGTAGTTTTTCCTGAGGTTAGTGAATATATGTATCTTTTCAGATATTCCTTTAGATTGTCGTCACACACACGCGACACATCGGTACTTTGATCTTACTTGTTCGCACATCAACTTCCTATGAACTGTCTTAATTTTCTTCAGGCGAAAATGACTTTCAAACTTGAGGTTTTGAATATCTTAGCCAATTACCCTCCATCGCAAAAAGTCACGAAAGTACTTTTTCTTGGCGGAACTATTTTTTCAGTTTTGGCCACACAGCGTTGTTTGAAAACAACACTTGTTTTTGACTTTAAACATGACACAAAAAATTTTGGCGCACTAAACGCATTTTTTTCCCTGTTAATTCTGGCGAGAGTGAAGCTGATATGCATTATTACAGTACAACAGTAACACAAAATTGTCACGTTTTGTAAGACATTTTTGCTTTGCTCTAGAGAGCCCACATTTAGCGTAAAAAAAACGAGATAAATTGTTTTTTGCTGGGACAAATATTTAAAAAAATTACTTCTCCATTTGAGTTTTATCAAATAACACACAATAATTATCTAACGTAAACCGACACTCACACGAGTGCAATCGTCTAAACCACGAGTAGATCTGTATAATCTACTGAAATGCCATGCCATTCACAATTTTCAAAATCGATTTAGAGTCCTACTTGTCCGAGACATAGAAAACAATAATTAGTAAGCACATTAAAAATTTTGCCACACTTGTTATTGGTATTGCCACCGATCAGTCACAAATCATAAAATATAAGGCAATGCAATTGTTTCAACATTATACGAGCCCATAAGTCAAGAAGAGGCGTTTCACACACACGAGTGGAAAATATATAACGGAGAATTCATTGCTCATTTATATTTCTTAATACCTTTCAGTGGTATTATCAACATCAAATCTTCAGGGCTTGTACAGATCGGTCATGTACGTAGAGCGCAATCTTTTTATTTAGTATATGTAAATGAAGCCATACCGTTTATGAAGCATTTTGTGTCTATGTAATAAATTCCACAAATTTTTTTGAGACATTTTTTGTGTCATCGTAATAAAAATGCCTCCTTTTATGATAAGATATTTAACTCGAACTAATAAATATACATAGGGCTAAACACAGTCAAGAGAGATACCAATACGCCCTTATGTGACTAACACATAAGGCCTTGAGCTGAGAGAAATTTCCTTAACTCACACTACCGCCGTCGAACATAAGAATATAAATTTAGTCAAAAATCTATTTGTCATAAAAATCCACCCAAAAAGTGGTTTTTGAAATTGGACAACGCTGCTATAACGCTGAACACAAAACTCAATAAATCGAAAAAATTCTTAGCTTTGACCTTTCCTGTCTTAAGAATTGAGCGAGTGGACTCCATCATTGCATCTATTGTCTGTCCTTCAAGTTTTGTGTAATGCTCAATGATCGAACACACAAGTAACAAATTCTGGGAGTTGATTCACAAAGATGTCAAAAACATGGGTTTAAAAATTTGAAAATCCTGAAAGATGACTAACAGACAGAAAAAACAAACCCCGATGCAACGTGTTAAAGTATGCGGCATACAATCTAATCCTTACACCTTCGTGGTCAGTAACTTTAGCTAGTGTCATGAAATTCGGCCTGTGCTTAATACTCAGCAATTTTTCAAATCTTTCCTTCAGTTAGAGTTTGGGATCTGAAATATTGTGTGGCATACAAACCATTTGAACTTAATAAATAGTTGCCAATTAGCAATTTTTAAACATGAAAATTTATTTTCTATATCCCTTTTTAACTAGAGTAAAGTCATGAGCTTTCAAAGGTAGGAGATAGAGGGGCGAGCTATGACAATAGAGTTTATGAGATAATTTGCACTAAATAAATTTATGCCTCTCTATTAAATATGAATCTTTTTTATCTAACAGAAATCGAACTTTTGTAGTAACTAGGCCTGTGTTATCAATCTCTTAAGAAATTCTAGAATAATAGTTTCAATATTTATAACAGATTATTCTAGACTAGGTTAAGCGTAGAAATTATCTTGAAGAGATTATAATACTATATCTATCTTATAGTAAGTTCACCCTTAATCGAGCGCACGTAGAGACATTTATAATAGTTATAATCTTTATTACGTATAGTATGACATATACTGGAATCGTATTAATCACTAACACAGGTACTAGCAGTATTATATTTTGATATACATGACATGGCTGTATATTGTCATCAATAGCTATATACTATTACGATTACTACACCTTCTAACGTAAGTAGTATATCTATATATATTATAGTAGAATATAGTATGGACATACGAAAATTACTGTATAGAGCTGATCATTTGATGAATACTATTGGGTATCAAGATATTGCTAAATAGTACTTGTTACCTTTGTTCGATGTAATAACATTATCTATAAGTACTCCACCTACAGCTACTATATAATAGTATAATAGAGAGAGGTATATAGTTTTATTAATTTCACATATTGCCTTATCTCTAAACCTGATATATATTATACTACCGTGGAAGCTATTAAATGACGCTTATATCCTCTTACGTATCATATAAGCCTTCAAAAAAAATATATATCCAGTCGAGAATTTGACGAGTATGCTAATAATATCGTATTGAACTAAGGATAACATAATGCTAAATTCCGCATATGGGGCGACTCTCCGGGCGGCAACAAGCAGTTGATCACACAGTCGTAGGATGCAAAAGCTGTCCAACAGTGGCATAATGCGGGGATAGCCTGTAAAAATTTGTATCAGCTTTATGAGGTAATGAGTATCACCTTGATGAGTGGATATATATAGTATATAGTATATATATTACCAATTGACATATATTATAATATATTAGTATATAGTATTATATATATATATAAGGTACGTAGATATTATAATAATCTACGTCATACTTTAGGCTATATAGTAGTAAATATTGTATGTTGGACGACAAAAGGAAGTTCATATTGACTAACTACAGAAAACTGTATGTTAATTATGGGGATGGTATGATATTAAAAGTGATTCATTATTTAAAAAATAAATATTTCGTATTAAAACTAACATAGAATGGGTGATAATAGTGGAAAGATGCAGAATAAATGTCAAAAATCTCACCATATAGAGCCAGTTGCGAGTAACATGTTGATATTAAAACAAGTAATTCTCTCTTGAGAGGATCAAGAGGACCAAATCTTAATCCAAGGTTACGTTTTGGAATAAGACATAATCAAAATTGTCGAATAACAAATTGTCTGTGTCACACCTCATCATGTAGCCAGTCGCCGGCGTTTAACGCTGTCATCTTCCTAATACTAGAACCATGGCCTTGATCCTCTCGCAAAGTGTCTAAAGAGAGCTCTACTGGTATGGTGTGCACAGGCCTGAGCGAGTTAGTATCATCAGAACCTTTTTCGTTCGACGAAAAACGGTTCTGTTTACCGTTTAAGACGTTGGGATAAAACTAAGATCTTTAGTTCTTCACACTCATCTCTTGTCCTTATCTTTTTGCGCTTTGACATTGTTCTGCTGCGGTGCTGCATGTGATGCATGCCTACCAACAATTCGTGTTATTCATATCAAGTCCCAGTCTCGGCGTTTGTTATTCTTTGTGTACCGTAAGAGATCTTTTCCTTTGCTGTTCTTGTCTTTCCGAGTGGCGTTCCTGATAGCTCCTAATCATTTCCACAATGTGTTGAATGTGCTGCGAGTTTTGACGATATCCAAGGTTTATTGAATTGGAGAGCATTTACAACGGGCTCTAACATCGAGTACTTATATAGTTCTAGAAGTGCTGATCTTGATTGGATCGCAAACTATATAGCATGCCATATATATCAGCTACGACTATACTAGTTATCCGCTTTGCAGAATTGCGACTCACGAGAAGAAGCGCGTTATACTTATTTCCGTCTGTGCGATCGAGGTATCACTTCATGATATGAATTGGTTACTCTAATGCTTCATTCTTCGTACAAAGGGGCTCCTTAAACACTCTGAAGCAAACATGGTTGTTGTGTATATATATATTACCATGATCTCATATTAATATATAGTATATCAATATAATATACTAATTAAGATTAACATTATAATATATAATTAATATAATATAATAATATATTAATATTAACTAATATATAGTTATAAATAATATATTCACTTCAAACAAATTACTATTCTCATTCATGTCTTTTTACTGTGGATAATTTTTGATTACACACCAATTTTACACAAATCCATAAATATTTATTACACTTTCATCAGATAAATATCTTATATATATAATTTCCCGATGAAGAAATAGGAAAACATACATTGAGGGATAATGCTGGACAATATTAAGTTTAGTTTTATAGAGAAAAGAAACTTTATAGAAAGCTTCTTCCAAGGATCCACGTGAAAGATCGAAATACATATTTTTGGGGATGAGGTAAAAATTATAGGAGTATGCAGAAAATTTTTATAAAAAAAAAAGTTATTCAGATGTTATAATTTAATAGTAATATTATGAGGAAAAAGCTTTTTTAATATTTTTATTTGGTGAGTGCTGATAAAAAAAATAAATTAGATATTATTTATTATGATTATGTTTTTAACAATATTTATTATTAACTCATAAGAATTACTAATATAATACGATCGTTATATATTATATATATATATATTTACTTAGTATACGGCTATTATTATCATAGTAATATAATTAAATATATAGTATTTATGTATATATATATATAGAGCTATATATATACTACTATTTATATAAGAAATTAGCTCAGATATATATATATAGCACTATATATAATAGTTAGTATAGTATGTAAATGTATAATATACCATACTAAGTTATATATATACAGTCAAATCGTATTATCGTAGTAATAACTCACTCCTCAATCCAAATGGCGTATATTATATATTACTCACCTAGTGGCTCTACTTCAGAGTGGACATGAAATTTTTGGAGGAGTCCAGTTCGGTACCGCTATTATTACGTAGAAACATCCAGCGTAAGGATACATTTCACTCACCTATCCATCTAAGCAGGGTAAATGAAACGCTATCCAATACCTGACTTAACTCGTCTATTAGTTCCCCGTCGAGTACTCTTACAGCTCCACAGTCTAAAAATGGTATTTTGTACCGTATGTGATAATATCTATCAACAAATTTAATAAATAATTTTATTTACTAGTCTTTATAATATATATAATATGTTCAAGTTTATAAATATAAATTGTAATACTGTAGTTTAATATATATATATAATTATAATATTCATATAGTATATTCATATATAAATAATATAAACTACTAGTATTATTGTATTAATATATTAATAGACAGAAAATATAAATAATATTAGTATATTAAATAAGTTTGTAATAATTAATAGTTTATTATTACCTTAGATAATTATAGGAATATGTTAATATTAATATATTAACCATTAATAGTAATATATAATAATAATCTACATATAATAATTAATATAACTTATTATATATATTAAGTTAGTGGAACGTACAGAGTACTACTTCAGTGAGAGGCATGCAAGTCCATGCACTGAAGTCAATGAATACTTATTTTTCACGAACCCTATAAACATCAAATATTAGAGTAATTTTAGAGCTAAATATATTCTTATATTATAAATAATTTTAAGCAAGCTACATTAACATCCTTGTAACGATTTCATTGAAGCTTACCGAAATACGAGTTGTAATTAAGAAAAATCATAATATGAAAACGCCATAGTATCGTATCAAAGTCATTTAGATTAGGTGTTTATAAATCTTGAATTCATTTAAAAAAATTCTTCAATATTACACGTATTTAATAATATGACACATCATATAAACATTAAAGCTTAGCTATGTACTAGATTTCTGTCTATACTCATCAAATATTGCGAGTAGTTCTTGGTCCCGACCCCATGGTAAAATAGAGCGCGCAGCGCTTCCCGAAAGGACGAATAACGGATTTTTTTTTCATTTGACGTTTCCTTTAACCGTTGTTGCAATCCCAATTCTTCCCTTATCTTAAAATAGACTGCAAAGGCGCAGGACCGAAACAATTGGTATTCTCTTGTGTCCCCTGTAGAAGACTATTCAGTTGTTATGGTACTTTGTAATAGAAATATGAGTCTTGTGCATACATTTTTTTTTTATCTCAGCACATCTTTCCCTAATTAAAACTTTTACTCATAGGGGGTTTTAGTGGCCAACAATGATCCCAATCTACCTTTCCGCTGTGAAGCTAGTGTAAGTTAATTTTCTTTTGACGGCTTCACAGGGATGGGCACTGCTTGCTACGAGGGCCTGGCTAGGTATATTTACTATATTTATTCACGATTAGACATTGACTAACCATATACATATCATCAGCACGTATCGAGTATAATAGTAATGCGTATGAATACAGTAGTCTTCAACGATCGTACTCTCATTTGTATATTATATAATATTTATAACTATATAAGCTACTATATATAGTAGAGAGATTATGAAGCTATTATTAATTATAATTTGATATTAATTATTATTATAATATAAATAGATATATTGATAGTAGGGTCAACGTAGAGTACACATAAAAAGTTAAGTAGATGTGCCTATAATTAAAGAAGTCTTTTAGGGATTCCTATGGTAATAAGGTAATATTCGCCATATATATATACGAATCTTACTGAGGAACTACCTATAAAAAATAAATTAGTGAAAGACATTCTTTATAAAAGAGTAATAGAAAAAGTTACAGCAATAACTACCGACTTATACTACTTTTAGATAATATTGAATAAGTATATTGAGTATCGTAGGTAAGACTTTATTTGAGGTACCGTAAGATGAAACTCATAATGATTGGCCATCAAGCATTATTGAACTTCAAGAATAATACTCATAATCGCATAAAATAATATATAAACTCATCTCTTTGATGAAGCACTTCATGTGCTAAAAAACGACTACGCTAGTTAAATATATTAATATAATATTAATACAATATTAATACTAACGATATATAATATATATATATGGAGGTATATTCGATAATAATTATTATTATTATATATAATATATATATATAATATATGTATGAGTGTGCACACATATAAAGTATAATATAATAAAGATACGGGGGATGGTGAGTAACTATACTATATTAATTATTTGAGATTGACACTGATAATAACATAGTTACATTTAAATAATATTGTTTTAAATGTAACAACTATGGCTAAGAAATCATATAGTAAAAAAAATGTTTAAGAGCATTGGAGAGTAAAGAACAATTTATTAATTTTATATATCATTCACATAAAATATATGAAAAAAAGAAATATGATCATTAATTTGGGTTGGAGTATTTAATTTTGTAAAAATAATTCATTTGCCATAACAATATTCGAATTACCGGATTTCCGGATTCGGTAATTCCAAAAATAGCTATACTATTACATGAGTAATATCGGAATATCCTCAGGATTACGTACTAGAGAGTGAGAAGACCAAAGTACTATATATACTACGGTAATCACGATCGAATTATCTCAGATAATGAGTATATGCATTATCGTAATCGAATTCGAACTTTTTACCAACAACACACGGATTCCGGTATTTTACGATTGTAATACAGAGATCCCAAAAGTTGCTCATATGAAAGATTTCAGCCCGATCACTGGATTATTAAAATTATAACAATATACTAAATAATTACGCACCTAATGATACTATTAACTTATTATACTCTACTATTTTTTATCAGCTCTTTAAACCTGTCTGAAAATCCTGAATTAACTGATCCTTATGATATGAATAAATAATATATTAAGAATAATAGTTCATAATTAAAATAATAATTAATTATTATTAATTACTTATTAGTTAAAAATATTTTAAATTTTCCTTTAGTAAATATAAATATTATTATAATATATTAATATATATATTATATATACTATTATATAATTAATAATATATTAATAATAATATAAAAGCTTAGTTAATACATAATATAAGTCTAAATTATATTAATAAGGCAACATGTGACAGATGAGTCACTATAGCTCATATTACTTATAATCATTAACAATATTAAATATAAATCACTTATAAATAATAATTATATACATATACTATATAAGTAATAGTTTTCAACCTTACACATACTACAATAACTTAAGCATGATGTAACCTTATAATTTTAAAGTTAATAATGATAAACATCCTCGGGAGAAAAAAGAAAGAAAGTATAGATTAAATTAATTTTATAAAGCCCTAAAACATCAGCTCTCAACAACTACCATAAAGGATTATTTATGTATCTTCACATCTTTGATTATATATCAGTAACCTACATAATTTATATATGTCTACCTTCGACATCCAAAACAGAGTATCACATATGATTACACACATTTATATACTCCAGCATCTCTATCAATCTGCCACAAAATTTTTGTATCTTAAATCTAACATAAGTTGGAGTTAACAATGTGCATATCATTCGAAAAAAAAAATAAATAGTAATATAGAAGATATAATACAAAACTATAGTGAGATAATATAAAATGAGAGGATGGAGATAAAGTATTATTTTAATTTTTCAGATATGTATTATATTCAGCGATCCTAATTTGAGTAACTTTAGAGATGCTACATTAAGAAAATCTCTTTACTGTCATCACAGTTAAGTTCTAGACTATAAGTGAGTTTAAGCTTCCTTAGTTAACATTTTTTTGATTAATATCGGTATCTCATAAGCAAGACACAGTATTCCTATTTGAAAAGTTGCTTTTTATCTGACAATTAATATAATCCAATCTATGGACATTAAGAAAATTGATTGTATCAGGTGTACGCAGCCTAGAGGCAGAACACAAGCAGAGAATACACGATAAAAAGAGATAAATATGTGATGCGCGAAAGTTCCTCCTTCAATGCAGCAATTGTGTTAACTAATGAAGATATAAAATGGGTATATAAACAGGTTCATAATTATCAAAGAGCATCAAGGATTTTAGATAGCTTTAGTCAGAGCTATTATTATTAATGGATAATGAATTAAAATTAATAAATTTTAATATTATTTAAAAATTTAAAAGCACATGGTTGTGTAAAAGATAACTAAAAAGTTAACTACTCGCATGATACCATATTGTATTAAGAAACCAATCTTTTGTAATTAAGAACAATGTTTATCATAAAAATTCGAATCCCAAAGGCAAAAGTTGAGTATATTTTGTAAGACGATATCAATAGTTGTCCTAAAAGAAATATATGTCATTCTAAATTACAGTAAATAAACGAAGATAAAGAAATGTTATTTTTATCTAAACTTCATACCTAAAAAACTTTGAACATAAGCATGAATAATATTTATTGTTTGGAAGTGCTAAGTGTTTTTGGAGGTGGTGGAATTTGACTCACTATCCATCACATTACATACATACAATCTCTGCTAGTATTGATGAGATAAATGAGTGCTAGAGCGGGAATGAGTTGAGGAGATTAAACAAAAGTTAACTATCGGATTGATGCTTTACTAGATATATCAATATTTTTTTTTATATCACTTATTGCCACACACACACACACACAACACAGATACTATACTCACCGTTATGTATAAGTTCCCTGAGAATTAATTAAATAATAAATTATTAGTACAAACACACAGTGTCAAAAACAGCCTTTAAGAGATATTCATCACATATAGTACAGATACATATAAAGTATATTTATTCCCACTAAAATCATTTCATTTTTGCACATGTATTGATGAATTAGTTTATTAATATGTATTAAAAATATGTAAAACAAAATAAAAGAGATATTTTTAACGTTCACAAAATTGAAAATAAAAGAATAAAGGTTGGTTTTAAGAAAAACGAGTAAACGATTCTATTACGACAAGTGTTTAATATGATGAATACTGGTCATATTCCTAGGTATTATATAAATAACCTATCTAAGATTTACTCATTTTAGTGGGAGCTATATAATGAAACAATTATTTTAAATCAAAATAAATAACGTGAAGATTATGTTCACATAGAATACCTAATAAACTGCATTTGATGCAGCCAGGTAGATTGTAAAAATTAAGTACAATTAATATCAAAACCCTATACGAGGATATGAACAATGTCCAACTTCCCTACTGCATGGGTTTCGTATACGGAGCGAATATACCACACCAGAGGATATGAACTTTAATTCGAGATTATCAATATTTTCAGTTTAAACATGTTAATTACTTTGTTTTTGGAGATACTACCTATCTCTTGAGAGAATTGTGCTGATTTGTCGTTTATTAAATAATATTTGATTATGTTCAAATTCTCTTCATAATGGAAAAACTAAAAAGCCAACTATATTTAACTCATCTACACACGAATAAACCCATAGTTATTTTGTCACAACATAAGATATATTAGCTAACAAGTAACTTTTTATAAACACGATAACCTTTTTAAAATAAAAAAAAAAAAAAGATTTAAAATAATATTGAAAAGCGGGAGAAATAGCTAATATGTGGGAGAAAACATGCAATTTAAACCTGGTTATCTCCAATACAGAGAGATCAGGATAAGTCGCCAGTTGACGGTAAAATAATATTTGATGAAAAAGTAATCAAGACGCTTATAGCTGTAAACAGAGTATCCCTTTATTTGGGGTTTCAGCTGCAATAACTAATATTATAATAAAGAGATTGTGTAGATACAAAATTTAATTTCTGTGCGTGACTATCAATTACCAAATACTCAACATGGATTCAGACCAAATCGGAATTTTACACCATTGGCATATGGCAGCAAATAGAGCAAATTTCATATAAATATTTTATATTCCCATCCAAGATGTTTGATTCAAATCATTAGTTTCATCTCGATTCTACACACTATAATATTTTGTAAAGCTTATTCCATTCAAGTCTGCATGGTCTAATAACCTGGTAACATTCTAATGCTTGGTAATAGAGCAATTATTAATAGTATATGTGTTGAAAGTCTAAATATTAATGTGTTATTCTATCTCACCCACATGGTTTTCGTTGAAAAATCTATGATGTATCTACAAGCCGAAATAGATATATGTGAAATGGTTACCATAAAGGTTCTACTAGAGGAGGTTTGATATAGTCGTTCTCAGAGGGAAAAAAAAAAGTTATTTTTCGGCTGAAAAATTTTAAAATTCAAAAACCGTATGGTGCTGCACTAACATGGAATGCTAAAAGACTGCAGGGAAATCTTATGTAGTTATAGTCCAATTTAGGAATTAGTATTTAAGAATGATAGTTCCATATTATACCACGAGCGAGCCTATGTACTTCAAGTTAATAAACTAACGAAGTATTTGATAATCTTATCAGTTTATTCTACATTAGCATAGCTTACTCATTTTTAAAACAATACTTCAACGCGAAGAAAAATCAGATTTCTTGTAGTTTACATTAGCGAGATATAGGAAGATGTTTAATAAGTTAATCGCTACTTGGACAATAAAACAATTTCGATTTAAGTATATTTAAGAAAAAATAAAGTAAGATAGAATTAAATAGCATAAAAAATTTCTAACTAATCTGGGATAGTCCCTGAAAAGACACTATCGTGCTTATGGAGATTCATAGTGATGGAGAATTTATAATTTAATTAATCTAATCACTTAGCACGAGAATTTTTTTCCAGCAATTTAAATAGACAAATACATTTATTAAACCTTTTACTGAGATTCATGAGAACGCATTTAAAAAATTAAAATACATAGTCACCAGTTCCAAGAGTAAGCAGTATCAAACAAGAGAATCCAGACAGCCGTCAAACATAAAGGAACTATGAGAGTGATATCAAATGCATTTATTCGCCTAGCACTATAATGCAAAATAGATGAAACTCCAATTTTGTATTTTTGTATATGGAGGTTAAGTTAAAAAAACTATAACAATAAAATAATTGAAATTGCGAGTTAAATAAAGACAATGTTATACATGTTATTCACATTATTATTCGCATTATAGTACCATATATATATTATATCAAAAATTGAATAGAAAAAGAAAAAATTTATATTATTCTTACTAGTCGAAATAGAAAATTCCACAACGAGTCAAATGCAATATGAATCTTTTCCCTAGATTATTTTGAAACTCAAAAAATATAATCTTGCAAAAAGTGTAAACACTCAATTACAATTATATCACACCATACAAGATAACGGACACAATGAGTTGCTTGTAAATTTCAGAGCGTGGAGAAAGAAGTACGAGAGATTTTTAATAGCATAACTAGAGTATAAATACAAGATCCTGTGTCTCTGATGAGTCTCATAACTTAGCGTGATACATATAATATTCACAGTATCTCATCTAAATACTTGAATATTTGAGTCATGCCAATTTTCAAATATGACAGGGAAGCATAGAAGTATGTATATCACTTAAGGAGAAAGCTGCGTATCTATTCGTAGAGATCTAGTCCTCTGATTATAAGCATAATTAATAGTAGAATTAAAACGAATCGAAGCCATTTGTGTAGACCATATTATTTTGTGTCGTAGGGGATATCAAGAATCTCCTCTAAGACTAGCGCGCTCATGTTTGTACACAATATAAATTCTAGATGAGCGTTTATTAGAGAGACAACTATATTGTTACAGAGTATGAACTGTACACTAGTGCTCAAAAGTGATTGTCTGAGGTAATTGAATTCTTTAGAAAAATATAGTAAAAGTTTTTTGATGATAATCAAAAAGTGTCGTTTGAATATAATGTTACACTACTATAGCATGTATGAATGCAATGGTGAAATACTTTGTTTAAATAGAAGTAATAATAACTTCACATTATGTTATTTGTAGAATAAAATAGTTATATTGCTTTATTATTAAGTAATGCGTTATTTGAGAGCAACTCAATAACTGGACATTAATCAGTGTCCAGTTTTCTTAACATAAACAGTCATAATACATGATAAAGAAAAGAAAGAATTTTAATGTAATATGAAAAGAAATTTTAATGTAATAATATCCAGTTAAAATAAGTGAATTACAACGAAAGCGACACTCGAGTAACTTGTCAAGCTAATTTCAATGGTGTTTACAATATATAGAAAAGTAGTAACCCTTCTCTTGAGAGAATAGTTATAATATAGAAATTCAGATAAGAATTTTTATAAAATGAGTTAAATATTATAATATGAATCTCATAAAAAAAGGATAAAGGATGAGTATATGGCACTATAATTATATTAGCACATATATATATTAAGGTTAAGCTTAAAATAATTTTAATTTTATATAATATTTATTTATATTTAATTAATAATAAAAACCCCTGTTACCCGCTAAAAGTTCAGATGGTTAGAGGGACTAATACTCCCAAATACAGAAAAGCGTAAGGGAGTGTCTCTATAGTGAGACAAACTATACGGTGCATATATATATATTATCATATTATTATTATATTAAATAAAATACCTTTCTTATATACGTATAACTGGTATTATATATTCTATATATATTCTATTCTATATTTATAAATAAACCATATATTATATTAAATCTATGAGTATATATATATATTATTGCAGTGATTAACAATCGTGATTCTGGCATCGCCAACTGATAATCTAATGATAAATATATTATTATAATTCACTACTTTATCTACCCATAAATACTTATATATCTAATTTCACCTATATATATAACATATAGATATATGATTTTTACTAATATATATACATATTAATATTACATTATATATATACTATATATATTATATATATTAAATTCATACTTAATATGACAAACGCTTGCAGTTAGTCCCTTTAATCCAACATGTTTAGCACTAAGATTTTTAGCAGCCAGTGTTCTTTGTACTATAACCTGAAAAAAAATTAATATATTTAATACATATTATTAGCTCTGATTAGGATAAGATCTTAAACTATAGTCTTACTGCACAAACTCCCATATTCTGCATAAAATGGCTATGAGCTCGATAATACATCAAAACAAAGAAATAACTTTACAATTAATAGCAGTTAAGTAATACTAACAATCTTCAGATTATACTATCAATGTATATCTTTTTACTATATACAACAATCAGTAAATGAACATCATTTATGCTAGAACTGCAAAAAAAAAAAATAAAACCATGGCCTATAAAATACTTTAAAATTAAACCAATTTGAAAAATAGAAAAAGAAAGTTAATATACGTTTTCTTTATAGGCATACAACAATACCTAATTGTTTTTGACTACATACTATTACATATACAAAAGTACTTAGTAGTATTTCTTCATAGTATAGCTGTAATAGTATTAATTAAACCCTGTCTTCAATCTGGAATACTATATCCTCCTAATTCTTACCTACATGTATATAAAAAACAACAACATTAAAAATCTATTACTTTAATTTACTATCACTTGTTCACATTATTTCTAGGTATGTTGTAGATAGATATTAGAATATAGGAAATGAATGCTCTAAAAGAAATAAATGCTCTTATGAATATCGAAGACATTGAAAAAATTTTGGAGGAGACACAAGAGGCAGTTGAAAAACAAAAGGTAAGATCTTAAACATAATATTGTAAAAGCAAAGAATCCTTACACAGAGATGGAGTGTATTAAAAAGATTATGGCACAAGTTATTTATATTTTTCTTTACTACTCATTGTATTGTAATTTTTTCACTCACTGCTTATCTTTGATATTCCAAACATGCCCAACGATCCATACAAACTCTCTATTATATCACCCATCACAAATAGTTACGTACTTACATTTATCACTTCAACTTTTCCCTATGCTATATATTCACTGAATATAAGTGGTAGTTTTTTATATTTTATTTAGTGTAAGTTTCTTATATTTTATTTGTGTTTATAATTTATTACATACTTTTTGGTTTTCTTATTTATTGTGAAGCGCTTCTTATATTTTTATCACTCATGTATATATAATTTTTACCTTATATACCGATTATCTATTTAAGTTTGTAATTGATCCAATTTTATATATAGGAAATAGACGCTTTGCTAGGTGGTGGATTCCTAAGTGATGCTGAAGATGAAGAAGTTGAAACAGAATTAGAGGCTCTGCTTCAAGATGCTTTGCAGAAACAGCTTCCTGAGGCACCAACTGCCGCAGAAAATCCAGAGGTGGTTCTTCCTGATGTTCCTGAACAAGATCTAGGTAAACAAAACTTTATAGCATTTTGTGAATATAGTATAAATTTGGCTTCCTTAAAAATTGAATGCTGGGTTAACATATTTGTCTGTCGAAGATAGAAAGTATCTTTGATTTGTGTATATAATATATATAATAATATAATAATAATATATTATATATATTATATATATAGATATATAGTATAATAAATATATATATATATATATTAAGTACTTATATAGTATAATATATAATATATATATTATTATAAAAATAGTATATATATAATAATATAATATAAGATATAATTTATATGGGTATGAGTGATTGTGTGGGTTTGATGGTGCAAGAAGGAATAATAGTTTGGGGAGAGGTCTATTATAGTAAGGAGGTAATGAGTGGTGAGAAAGTTGAAGAATGGTAAATTGCAGACATTATAGATTGAAATTACTGGTGAAATGATCAAGAACGGAGCGGATGTGATTGATTTTGGGATTTGGAGTTCAATGTAATAAAGTGCGTTTATGGAGGTAGAGTCCGAGGATTGGAGGAGCGCAGTAATAGTACCCTTATATAAGGGTAGGGAGATAAGGGGAACTGTAGGATTTATAGAAGAAATAGTTTATCTACGTGTTGTCAGCATATATATGCTAATATTGTAGTCGAAAGAGTGTGTCGAGTGAACTAAGGTAACTGATTGGTGAGTAACAAGTCAGCGTTCGGAGTGAATCAGAAATGTGTTGTTGAAATCTTTACATTGAAACAAAGTATGAAAATGAGGGAGAAGAAGATAACTTGTTATTTCAGGTAAGTCCAACATATGATAGGATTAATAAGGGAACCTCTATGGCAGGTGTTTGTAATATATTGTGTTGGTGGTATTATTGTGTTGGTGGTAGGCTTTCTGAATGGAATCAAAAGTATGTATATTGACGATAGTGAAGCGTGTGTAAGACAGTATATGTAGAGTTGAAAGTGATTGATTTGATGTTAATAGAAGTGAGGCAGGGATTTAAATGCCCCTTCGGTTTTATTCAATTTGTACTTGGATGGGGTTATGAAAGAAATTTTAGAGATGGAGGTAAGAGAATCTTTAGAGAAAAATGAAGATGAATTGCTGATGGTGAAGTGAGGGTGCCACTATTCACCTATAAAATTTTATAATTCGGATATTTTGGTTTTGTGGGAATCTGAGAGAGAGTATTTATGAGAACGAGGAGTGGTAGACTAGAGATTTGCAAGGTGTGTAAAAGAGTGGTTTGAAAGTAAACTCGTAAATTAAGGTAATGGTTAATGGTGTGAGTGAGCGGAATGCCTGGTGTGGAAGTTATGTAATGGTGAGCACTGGAATCAAGATGTCCGAAGTTAAATATTTAGGATATATTTGATTGAAAAGAGATTTGATGATGCAGAATGTACTAAAGGAAAAGTGTGCAATCACAAGTGAACGTGGCTGGTGCAATTTACACATCGTTGGTGATTAAAGAGACTAAGTCTGAGTCGCGCTAAGGGCTAACATGAGGGTATGTGTTACCTTTGTGTATAATGTTATTACTGAGATTTATGTCGGCAATAACACGTTATAGATCTATTGTAAGTTCAAATTGGTTGCGCGAAATGGACAAACAGGGGCGTTTAGGGTGTGAAAAGAATTGATAAAATGAGGATGAACGTATTAGAGAGTTATGTGGTGTAAAGAATTATAGTAGTGAGAATATGTCTGGAATCAAAATTAAAAGATCTTACATTAAAATGTTTCTTCAGTTATTACAAATCTTAGTGGCGTATTAGTGTGCAAAAGATTGCTAATACATGAGGAATGAACGATTAGAGAGTTATGCGTAAAAAAGAAAGAGTAAAATAAAGAAATAAATGAAAGTACGTTAATGGTTTATCATGTGGAAAGGATGAATGACAGTCCGTTGGTTTATGAATGTATATGTGTGAGTGTGTTGGGAACGATACGCCGGGGAACCGAAAAAAAGTGGATTAGTTTAGTAAAGAACGAATGTTTGAAGCGGAGAGAAATGTAGCTTTAGCCAGAGGCGAAATCACAAAGTCCTAATAGGAGTGAATGGCGTGTTTTGAGGGGAATATGGTTGTGGCCCACTACTGCGCCAAGGGATGAACCCTACACTGACGATTTACCATAGTGAAAGTCCGTCGCGGTTTCCGTGAAGCTCTAGGGTTATTTTCTGACTGTAAACGATTTCTTTCTTAATTATATGTTAATACGCTCATAAAATTCGGCTTCTTGTTCCGACTTATGTTATCATATTTCTTCTTTTTGCTTTCCTTCTTTTTCCGATTGCTTTGCCACGCACTTTCAGCAATTATTTCTTCTTCAAAAGGAAGAGAAGAAAAGAAATTGAATATATAATATATATGTTATCACCACTATAAATACATCTAGTACACACAAATATATAATATATATAATATTATATTAGTATATTATATATATATAATAGAATTATATTATGTAGATATAATATTATACTAATGATTCTAGTTATATAAATATATTATATTATATATATATTTTAATATCACTCTACTTCCTATCTCCAAAGTTAGGGTCAGGTGCTGCACATAGCACGAAAACAGAAGCGTAGTAGAAAGAAAATAACAGCAACGTACACAAAAGAAATCCCCTGTACCGTTTGTACCGCTGCTTCCCTTTATACCACCGAGTTGAAATCGCGCAATCAGAGAAATCCACCCTGAGGCATCAGATTGCGACGGACCCTCACTGTGGTATCTCGTCAGAGTGGGGATTCATCCCCTTTGCAAAGCCCATAACCATACCCCCCACAAAAACCCCGCCTTCACTCCTGTTTGATCAATATCACCTTTCTGTCCAGCGCCTTCCATAACTTCACCTTCCTACTTCTACTATTATTTCACTAAAATCTCTTTTCTTCGTCTCCGCGCGTCGAATTTCTGCAGTCACCATTCTACCGAATACTATCATCCCTATCCCAGCCGTTCTATAATACCTAAAACATCCTAAAACTCTCGTTTTATTCACCCCGTCCACATAACCAACCGTTCATATGCGCAACACCACACAGAATGCTAACCCGAACAATAATTCATTAGTTGTGTTCAGATAGAGTCCCAACTCGTTTTATACAATTATTCTCACACCTGACACACCCTTATATTCATCTGAACAGATGGTACCTTGATTCCGTACCTTTTATTCCCACACGCATAGTTTTCATTTACTATGCATGAACACAATAAAACATCATGACCTCTCCGAACCCTGGTGAATACGCTATTTGTATTGCACCAAAGTCGTAATTAACCAGCCACTTTCCTATCATTCAGCAACTTTCCTACTACACGGCATCATATCCGTGTCCTTTTCATCTAACATATATCGATATTTTTTTCCATATTTTTTTGTTTTTTTTGTTTACAACCAGCATGATCTTCTACACCGTGACTCATCCTCAACTCACTAACAAACATAACCTTTACTCTATCTGACTTTACTTGTCAACCCTGCAAACCCCTTTACAATTCCTCAAAACTTCTCAGTTCACCAACAAAAACAAACAAAGTCATTAGTACAATAAGCAAGGCACCCTCTCACTGTTGCCAATTCTCCATCAGTTTTTAACACCTTCCATACCACCCTACCTTTTTTCATGCAACCCATCCATAATACAACAAGTAAATAACAGGGAGACATAACACATCCCTTCTCAACTCCACTAATTTAATATTAAATCATCACTTTCAACTCCATTAATTCTTACGCAAGCATCCAACTAACGTCATATATCACTTTGATTCCATGCAACCCTACACCAACACCCACATATTCACTAACACCTCCCACAGACTTCCTTATTAATCCTGTCTTACGCCTGTTGCAAGTCCATAAAACCTAAGATCAATTTATTTTTCTTCATTTTCTCAGTCACTGTTCAGTGCAAAATTTTGATATACACTCTTTCTACCACTTCTAAATTCACCTTGTTTTTGCGTCCAATCAGTTCCTCACTAGCTCCACTCTTTCAACCAAAATACCAGATATATCTTCCCTGCTACACTCAAATAAACTAATTCCCTGTAAATCCCATATCCCCTCTTATTATATCAGGGTAACTATTACTGCTCTCCTCCAATTCGTCGATAAACCCCATAAACGCTTTGTTATAACAAACTTCCTACCGAATTCAACTACATCTCGCCTCCACTCGTGATTGCCATTCGACCATAATTCATCTATACCAGCAATTTACCATTGCTTTCTGAACTTTCTCCTCTCGTACCTATTCCTCATCGCCAAAAGGTAATATTTCTTCATTGTACCATTTCAATCCACGGACCATTACTTATCTACACTTATTACTGCCAAAATTGTTATGCAAGATTTCGAAGTTTTCCACTCCACACTCCCTCACATTATTTCAAAAGTCCTTCTACATATCCCTATTCATTATTCTTGACTCTATTTATACTTCTTATTCTAACCTTTTGAATCTCCTTCCAAAACAATTTGATATTCCCTGGTAGGTCCCTGTTTGCCCTCCTTCCAAACTGTTCATGTTCCTCCATTTTGCTCATACCTATGAAACTTTTAGCCGTCTTCAATTCCTTCCTTTATATTCCATTCACCTTTCTTTTGAAACCTCATCATTAACTTTTAGGACATTCAACCACGCATCTCTTTTACTATTTATCGTTTGCAACTCCTCATCATTCCACTATTCAACATTGACATTCTTACTTCTTACTTTAACACAGTCACACACACTCTCTTGTACTTTTAGCAAACTCTTCCTTCATTTCAATTCAGATTTGCTCAGTATAATCATGTCCCTGTTCAGCTAACTTCTCTACAAGTGTACTCATATACTTTTCCTTATAACCCTGTTCGTTCACATAACTTTTCACTCCTAATTCTTCCTATTTGTTTCCTTATTTCCTTCCTTTCCACCCAAACTTTCACTAACTTAATCTTACATAAAACAACATAGTGATCTAATATTATGATACAATGTTATCTTAATGATCTTCGTACCCCCTTTTTAACTAAATTGTTCGAAAGAGCATCGGATTCAGGTCTATCTAACAGTCTGCTGTATACGAATTGAGCATCGAAATTACCATCGTTGTGAGAGGCTATAACGATGGTGTCTTTTTTGATGTCTCTGCAAATGCAACAAGATAATTTATCAATTTATCAACAGGGCTTAAGCATTTTTTGTTCCATTGTTTGTCCTATTTCTCAAATCTTTCACTTAATGTTTTTAATAAGTATTTTTATGCACAGTTGTTTAAGAATTTTATTGTTTACTAAAGTGAATCATTCCAATATTTAAGTTCCTGCTATTGAAAAAGATTCTGTAAATGATGCCACTATTTATAGTAGTTTAAAACTTGCCACTGCAAACAACCCTACTAGCTAAAATTTTAAAGAAATGAAACTAGATTTATATGAAATTTTTTTGTTGTTTATAGACGATAATGACAATATCAGTTGAAATCTTATGAAAGATTTTGTTATTGTTAAAAAATTTAAAAAGTAAGAAATGTATTAACTTGGTTAAAAATAAGTTCTTAAAGTACAAGTTCCATGAAAAGTTTGCGATTGGCTTCAATAGTACCCAAAGAAGTTGAGGTTTTAAATGCGTGTGCAAGGAACCTAATAAATCTCTAATAAATATTAAAAGTAGTCAACTGTCACAAGGTCTGAGAGAAATTCAAATTGCTATTATAGTCTAGGGCTTTAGGCCTTTTGTTGGAAAAGCAAATTTTTTTTTCTTATTCCAAATTTCCCTCCTTCGATTTGTGTCCTCCTCTCTGTAACCTTATCTCATTCTTGTATATCAAAGCAGTTGTGTACCACTACGCCCATATACTTTAAATATATTGGTAACGGTGTTCCTTCAGGTTCTTTTTTTTTATACCTCACTCCAATTTTATTGCTCATTAATGTTCTCTCTCTCTCTCTCTCTCTCTCTCTCTCTCTCTCTTTCATTAACCTCAGGTTCTTTTTTTTTTATCACTAACTCCAATTTTATTGCTCATTAATATTCTCTCTTTCTGTCATTAATTATCCACTGTTATTTTGACGACGACATATTATTTTCATTTTGAAGAACCTGCCCAATAATCAATCACTAATGTTTGCCGGGAAGCCACGGAACAACTGATTTTTAATTTTTCACTTATTTTCAATTGATGCTTGGAAAAGTTATTTTCAATGCCTCAAAAATCCAATTTATTCATCTAAACGTCCAATGGAATCTTTCACACAACTTTATATTCTTCAAAAATAATTACATTTCGGTTATCCTTATTATTCAGGATCTTTCATTTAGGAGTACGTGGTTTCTCTCTCCATACAGGCTAAATGTTGTGTTTTGAGGCGCTCCCGAAACTTTATTCCATCCTCATAGTTGCTTGTTGTGTTTATAGGTTTTGTCCGTTCTTGTCTCATTTTCTTTCTAGTCCAGCAGACTCAAGAAATAGCTGCAATGCCCATTCGTTCCGTTTCCCACACTACCTGTGACATATATTTTTAAATGCAATGTATCAGTGCATGTCGGTTATTATGTACCGCACCTTACCCCAAATCTTGGGGCAAAGAGGAAGATGAAGAAAGAAATTTATTTTATACAACAAATATGTTAACACTGATCATTTTGATTAATTTTTTTCCAGTGTCACCAGAAAAGGAAAAGGAAAAAGAAAAAGAAAAGGAACGTCAACCTGTTGCATTAGAAGCTTCCTGATTGTTGGTTTTGCAGATTCTCAATAAGGCCTTAATAGGAAAGTCCAGCGAGTGTTATATTTTTTTAAAAAGAGTATTATGAATATCATTCCGATTTTGAAGTTTGATTTTGTTTTTTATTATAGAACATGTTAATTGGAAAATTATTAAAATATATTTCATGTATTTGTCCGACTGAATTATCTGTTATGACTTTCCCCTGAAATTATTCTCCAAATAATATTTTTAAATCTTATTATTTTTTTTTATGATGTTTCTTGGAGAAATTTTGCTAAGAAAAAATGTGCAGAACTGTATTCATTTCTCAAATTACTATTCTTTATTGAAATAAATGACATTACAGATTCTTTTAGAATATACTTTTTTTATTTGTTAAATTTTCAATACTTTATGCATGATTTAAAAATTGAAAATGACATAATTCTTAGCCCTATTCATTTAATTAACATACAATTTCATTTTAAAGATATTAAATTAACATTTATTTATACATACTTAATTAAAAAAAAAAGACCCTTTAAAGTTTAACTAGTCATTATTTTTTATTTACATTTATTACTTATTATATGGCTATATCCACAAAATCGTAGATTGGCCTGGTCATACCCTTTTTCTGGATGCCAAATTCGTTGTTGATTTAAAATATATGGTAATTATTATTATTTAATATATCTTTACATGAGTTTTACATCCTATTCATCAATGAATAATATTCAGAGAATCATTACAGTAAAGGTGTGTAACTGTTCGTATATACTTAAATATTCGTAGCAGAAATGCAAACTTTTTGGATTTGTTAATTTTTGTTGGTGTATAATTACTTTAGCCTTTATATTCATTTGTAGCTTTTTGTTAAAAGAATGTGTATTCTAGTCTTTCAGATTTTATTAAAATTTTGTATGGAATTTAATTGATTTTCAGTATTCCTTTTAATTTTTTTTTTTTTTTACATGCTCGGCGTGATTAATAATATTTGTACGTTCTCATTTACGGTACAAACAAATGAAAATTGCTGTACTAAACCAGTAAAGTTGAGTTCATTCATAGGAGCTGCACTAAAGGTGGAAGTGTTATAGCAAAAATTATATATAATGATACTGGACCGTTTTCTTATGCGGTTTAAGCTATCAATAAATTTCAAAGAATTGATAGTCTTGAAATGTTTATAATACAGATTTACATTAAGGTAGTAGAAGTCTGGGTTTGTGGAGTTTTAATTCATATTTTTTCGAATAGATTTAGGTCTTGTTGTTTAACGATCTTACCTTAACTGATATATGAAATCACTGAGAAAATTTTTGGCAATAACAAAATTGAAAAATATTAGAATTTCATATTTTTATTTACGGTATACTCCCAATAATGTGAACTGATTAGTTTTCATAATTCAATTTCTTAATTTAATTATAAAATAGTACACAACAAAATATTCAGCTTTAAACATATTTCTCATAAGTTTTTCAGAGTCAATATTCAGTTTATAAAATTGAAAAGTTGATAATTTAACTGAAGAAAGTAAAATACACCATTCCTAAAAGTAAGAGTAATCTTGAGTCAAACACCCATGTAAGCAGTCCACAACCCTAATGGTAAGCTAGAATTTGAGTCTCTCAATTTCGAAAAAAATAAATTAAAATATTAAGATAAAATGTATGAATAAAAGAAATTGAAAATGCAGGACATTTAATGGTTTATGAGTAGGTATTTTTCTAAATAAGGTTACAAAATAATGATATTAATATTTCCATAAAAGATTATATTTTGTTTTAATTAAAATAAAACATGAACAATAATTGGCAAATAAAGTAATTGAAGAAATTAAAGATAATGTTCAGTATTCATTCCGACATACCGTATAAAACGGAAGTTTATGCTATTATGCAAAAATAGCCTCAATTTGTTTATATATATATATTAAAAATATAATTATATTTTCTAAAAACCTATTTATTTCGATTTTAGTACATTCAAATAAAATTAATCACCAAAAACGACTGAATATCGAATTTATCTCAAATTCCCCATTAATTATTATTATTATTATTATTATTATTATTATTATTATTATTATTATTATTATTATTATTATTATTATTATATTAATTATTATTATTATGCAATGAAAGATATTATATAATTTTATGGCAGAATATATACGAAATTTGTGCACTCGAATAATTTAGAGTTAAAATGGCTTCTATCTGAAACGATTATGGCTGCAATTATTTATGATGAGAGGACAACAGATAAAAGAGTCTACATAATTTTCTATCAAGTAGACGGTTATCTCGCATTCTTATGGTGAGGAGCTCCACATACTCAAAAGATTTATTAAAGAAGATACTGAAAAGTGAAAGTAAAAACCCATTTTTTTTGAATAATTCCTTAAAGTGAATCTGAAATAGCTTTGTGAGGATTAGTAGAATAATTTGTTCGCTGTAGTAAAATAGGATTGGACTTGCCAGCGTGAAATAAAAATAATACCTGTTGTAGGTCACATTTGAAAAATCAAAGGTTACATATACACAAAATAGTAATAATAAGTTATAAACTTACTGAATCTTTGATTTGGTTAATGTGGTAAGTTATTCCGCCTTCATCTTTAACTTTCTGTTCATGAGCTCTTTCAGGATCTCCAGCAATAAGCACAGGTTTTGAAGGATCAGTCTGAAGTTGAAAAAGTCATTACAAAAAAAATAAACTTGCTATGCCAGTATTAAGAAAGCTTAGATTAAAAGTTACAGTAAAACTTAGTTACAAAAAAAAAATAAACTCTTCCTATGACAGTATTAAGAACGTTTAGATTAAAAGTTACAGTAAAACTTACAGGCTCCATCTGTCTGCAGTGACTCATAAGATCACTCATTCTATCCGTAAAACCTGGAGCAAAGAAGCTCGGATCAATGGCAACAAAGCCCTGTCCTAAGTCTGCTTCTGCAGTTGTGCTCATCCATGTTCTAACATTTGGTCCATAATGCCCACCTGTGTAATAAATAAAAATCTTGCAATAACGTTCATCTACAAAACTAAATAGGGATTCCATTTTTTATTTCCTACTAAGACAAAGGATCTTTGTTTTGACAATTTATATTAAATTCGTACAATTTACCAAAGCTTCGGACAAATGACTGTCAAATTCTACAACTAAATTCTAACATGCAATGCTTACTATTCAAATAAAAGATTTCAGAACTACCCAATCGAAAAATACGGATGCAAATTTACGATAAAACTATTTACTATTTAGTCTAAAGAGTTAAAATAATTCTACCAGTATTTAGGCAAGAAGAAGTTTAAACAAATGCAACAGCTACTGAATGAAAAATTTATCAAAAACGCATCGAAACTCAAACTAACCACTCAACATTCCACAGAATATTTCCACCATCAGGGAAAGGCCATACCCTTTGTAACCTGATGTTATTTCTGGACCTCCCAGAGGCATGAGGGCTCCTACGGCACCTTTAGCAGCATCAGTGGTTAAATTACCATCTTGATCAATAGCCCAACCTTCTGGGATTGGTTCTTCTTTTCTCCTTTGTATTTCAATCTATTAATTGTTGTCTTTGTAGTATCACATATAACAAACTTTCTTTTATGTAATGTTAGATAAAAGCAAAGGCAAGCAAATATAGCCGAATCATGCTTTAAAATATTATAGACATGAGACAACATTTAAATATTCTCATACAAGAAAGTAACAAAGATTATATAATGACTCTTTAAAAATAATCTACTTACTTTTCCAACAGCAACAGCAGAAGTTGCCATATCTAGAACAAAACTGTCACCATTATTTGCCGGGGCGGCAACTGCAAGAGGATTGGTTCCAAGACACCTCTAATAGGAGTAAAGAATCTTACTATATTCTCTAAGAAACAGAGAAACTATATATTCCAAGATGAAGTTAAGCTAATAGTAAAAATCCTTTGATTATGCATTTACTTTAATAATAACCAATATAATTAACTAACGTGTTTTGCTCGTGTAGGTGCAACCAGAGGAGAAGTATTTGTAAAACTCATTCCCTGAAATCAAATAGAAAAATAAATAAGTTTCTTTAAACTCAAAATTATATATCAATGTAACCAAATTTTTTATAAGTACATTTATATATTTGATTATTCGCATTAAATATTTATACTATTTTATAATCCATCATTAGTCAGACTAACAATAGCAACATCCTTAGTAGTCAAAAATCGTTAATAGGAACTTAACATGCAATGCATTAAGAAGAAACACTTTATTTCATGTCAAAATCTAAAAACAGAGAATCTCAAATAATGAATCAATTAAGAAACATTGTTATAAGAGCGTGTACAGTGGAAGTTTGAGGAAAGCATTAAAAAGCAGAAAGAAAATCTTTGGGGTAAGGGGGAGGGGCAGAGTATACTTTGTTAGGGCTCTTGGAAACATTACATGAAATTTTACCAGTAATTGCAATAATAATAAGCATAATTTTAAAAGTATTTATAATCTTTAATTTACTTTGGAAATATAATTTTAACATTTAATAACCTAATATTTTTTTTTTTTTTTTTTTTTTTTTACAAAGCTCCTTTTAAGAGTAAAAAAGGTGTGCTTTATTGAGTGCATAAATAATATTCGGACTGATTTAATAAAAGACAAAGAAAGATCATTTGCACGAAAAGGAACCCATAAACTCTCTTTCAAGGGCAAAGTATGTGATTAAAAATTCAAAAGAGCAGTGCCTGTAGTAGTGCCTGTAATAGCAATGGCATAGCAATTTAGCTAAGAGTAAGAAATAAAAGTGGGAGAGAGAAATAAAATAGGGGGAAATATAAAAAGAAAGATAGTAGACATCACCTTTTCAAGTAGGTCTGCAAGACCTACCTCATGTATTAAGTTAGGCCTATCTTCTATTCCATATAAGCACAAACAGACACTATAAATAGCTAAAAATTGGATTTTTAAAATTTAATTTTTTTTTAATTTGTCAAAATAGTATATTATTTTACTAGTTTGTTTTTTATTATTTAGAGCTAATTAATTTACTAATAAGCCATAATAATAGTTTTGTTCCTTATGACGGAATCTTATAAATAACCGGTTTCATGAATTATGTATGTAGTTCGTACACAGCTTGAGTCAGCCATATGTATCATTTAGAACAAATGCCCAAAGGTGTAGTAAAGAAAACAATGTTATTAATCAAAAATAATTTTCCATTTGAGTATCAATATTAGAAATTCAGAACAATTTAACAAAGATCAATTTCAAGTTTTCATATTCACATATGAATAATATATGATGTTTGTACATTATCATCATATGATGATCAGCATGTGAACCATCAAACATCTTCTCAATCATGGCATTTAATGACAAATCTGATTCGTCATCATATATGTTTCACTTGAGAAGGAAGAGACAGACACTGAAGTAAAGTCAGAAGCAGAGTTTCCAACATTTTTGCACTCCTAAATGTCTGTAGACTTTGATTGCTAACACTTTGATGTCTTTATGCAAGTTGAGAAGGAAGCGTGTGATGGAAATAAAGAGCTGGTACTTAACCTCTGCAGATCAATGATGATGTACAGGAACGCCTAACTGAAGCTGCTGCTCCAAAAAGTATTTGGTATGATGAGTTTTATGAATACTTCCAACTGTACTATGATTCTATGTTAGTTTCTGAATCTGACTGACAAATGCTAGTTTTTCTGCATGATCTTTACTTTGCTTCCTTTTTATACCTGATTTTGTAAGATTCTCTATTTTGTTTCCCCAAAATTTTATTTTGATATTATTGCCACATTTTATACATTTTAGTATATGTTGTTTTTATTTTGTATACTTATTTAAAACCTTAGTGAAACAGAATTTGCAAGCTGTTCTGTTTTCATAGAATGCCTAACAGTCTATAACGTTAAACAAAGAATGAACCTCTGCTTCTTTTCTTCCAGGTATATTTACTTAATCACTCATCCAGTAGGTAACCAACAAATTTAAATCTTAAATAGTGAAGCTAATTTTACTATCTCTCTGTTTCTTTGTTAAATAAACATGATAGTTTTCAGCCAGGCATCCTAAAAACTATTTCTGAACTTGCTCAATATGAAATCTCGAAAATTATTAATTACTTATAAATCTAAGTCAGAAAATTGGTATATATGTAGCTGATAGAATGCCATTTGCTATTCAGTCCTAAATATATGTTCATTGCTGAAGCTGTGGATCAAGCTTATAGGCGTGGTATAATACACGTTCTGGAACGGTGAATAATAGTATGATCCCAGTAAGATACCAACTACTCTCAACTCAAGTTTTCAGCTCTCAAGCTCTAGGTTTAGGTTTAACTTTTTTCTATGTAAAATTAAGTTAGTGGGGGCTTGGATGGAGAGGATGGTGATACGGAAAGAAGTGGGTAGAATTAAGAGTGAGAAGCTAATTAAGTGAACAAGGTAATAAGGATAAGAATCTAAGAGCACTGGCAAGTAAATCAGTTTGAATGTGAACAAGAGTTGAAACTGAACAAAATCTGGGAGCAAATGAAGGAAGCAGTTGTAGCAGTGGCAAAGAAGTATGTGGATGTGCTAAAGTAGGAATAAGAATCTTAACAGTCAATAGTGAAGAAAGGTGATGCAAGCGGTTAAAAGTAAGAGGGATGCGTGTGGTTAAATGTACCAAAAAGCCAATGATGAAGTTCAAGAAAGATGTGTGGAATTATATAAAAGGAGGAATAAAAAAATACTAAAAGGTGCATACGGAGAAGAAAAGAAGAGGTAAATGAACAGTTTGGAAGGAGATGAATGGGAACTTAGAAGAAGAATAGGAACGCTCTTCTTGACGAAGGGAAGCGCGAAAGGTAAGAATGAAAGAATAAGGGGAACCTGCTTAATAATGATATAGGGATGGTGCTTTTGTAACTGATGAAATGGATGTAGAGGAAGAATGAGGAAAGAACACTTCGAGAAATGTATAAAATTAACAATAATGAAGAGGTGATAGTGAATGTGTGTAGGTTTGATGGTGCCAAGAAGGAATAGGTATTATTTTGGGGATAAGGTCATTTGCAAGGACGAAAAATGTATATGCACAGGTGGAGGAAAAGTTGAAGGTTAAATCGGTTTTTCCACGAGATTTGATATCGATGCTGCCATTTCCTGCATGGATGGCGAGATGGTGATGAAATGGATTTGGAAGTTGTGTCAAAAAAGCGTTTATGGAGGGTTAGTTCCGGGGATTGGAGGAGACAGTAATTACCCTTATAAAAGGGTAAGGGAGATAAGGGAACTGTAAGAATTATAGGGGAATTAGTTTTATTGAGTGTTGTAGGGAAGATATATGCTGATATTTTAGTCGAAAAAGTGCGTCGAGGCTCTATGGCAGGTGTTAGTAATATATGGTGTTGCGTGGTAGGCTTCTGATGGAATCAAATAGTATTGTAATGTACGATCAGTGAAGCGTGCTGTAAGAAGAAATGGTGGTCAAAAGATGGTCACGGCTCAATATCAATGGCGGAGTGAGCTAGGGATGTGGTTTATGTAACTCTTGGTTATTCCAATTTGTATATGGATGGGGTTATGAAAGAATTAGAGGATCGTCAGTGGCAGGAATGTGAGTTTTACAGACGCAGGAATTGGAGGCGAGTGAAGACGGTGCCCTACCTATTATATGCGGATGATTTGGTTTTGTGTGGAGAATCTGAAGAGAGTTTGAGAGGATTGGTAGGGTGTGTAAAAGGTGGGGTTTTGAAAAGTAAACGTAGAATAGAGTAGATTAGGGTTGTGAGTGAGACAGTCCTCGCGGTGGTAAGTTATGTTAGATGGTGTAGCAGCTGGAAGGAGTTTAAGTTTAAATTTTCGGATATATTGTTGATGAAAGGGAAACGGATTGATTGCAGAGTGTGCTAGGAAAGTTGTGAATGGCAGGAAGCTGGCTGGTTCAATTAAAATCGTTGGAGGATGTAAAGGGACAAGTCTTGAGTGCGCTAATGTCTTACCATGAGGGTATGTTGTTTACCTGTTGTTAATGTATAGTAGTGAGACCTATGGTCTGGAATAAGAGGTATAGAAATAAAAAGTCATTGTTCAGATGGACAATTTAGGGGCGTGTTTAGGTGTGAAAAAGAATTGATAAAAATGAGGAATGAAAGTATTTAGCAAGGTCTGGAATGTGGTGTGAAGAAAGGGTAAATGAGAGAATAAACGAAGTACGTTGAGATGCTTTGGTCATGTGGAAAGGTGAACGACAGTCGATTGGTTAAGCGGATGTATAGTGGTGGAGTGTAGTTGGAATCGACCGGCTGGGAGACCGAAGAAAAAGTGGATTGAGTTAGTAAAGGAATGTCTATAGAACAGAAATGCGAGTTTGGCAGAGGCGAGAATAAAGGTGCATAATAATAGTGATGGCTGGGTTTTTGTGAGGGTTATGCTTGTGGGCCCAACCTGGGCCAGGGATGAACCCTACACTTGACGAATATGCATAGTGAGGGGTCGTCGCGGCCCGTGAAGCTCTAGGGTGGAATTTTTCTGACTCCGACGAGCTCTCACTAATAGATATAACGGGCTGGGCTTTCTTTTCGACTGTGTCATATTCCTTCTACTACTTCTCTTTTAAGATGCATGTCACGCACCTTACCCCCAGTCTTGGGGAAAAAAAAGATGATGATACAAAGACAATTAATTAATTTATTCGCCAATCGCAATTCTTTACCAGTTACCAGTGTGCAAAATTATTCATCATACTAGAGTTTGGTAAAATTGAGTCATAAATTAAAGGCTCCAATGTTTTGTTTTTAAACAGTTAGTTACAGCAATAATTTCAGAATATCGACATAAATGATTATTTACTTAAAGTGATTTTGGAGTTATTAAAGAAAAAAGGCACTCATTGAAAGCTTTAACTTTTTTTAATGTACAATAATTGTTAAAAATGCAAAAAAAAAAAAAAAAAAAAAAAAAAAAATTAGATAAAAAAACATTGGTGTCCAAAAAAATCTTTTTTTATTAACACCTACTTAGAGCCCTCTAGCCTCTAAAACCATAATTAAGAGGTTTACATAAGTAAACTATGTAAAGAAAGTAACAATATTATTAAGAATGGTTTTTGCTTGAATTTGTGTCTTTTAATAATGAGTCGTTATAAGACTATAAAGTAATAAAATTTTGAGTATTTCTTGAAGCACTGAATCAATAGACTATTCTTTACGTTTAGTATTTAAATAAATGAGAGAGGTCAGAGCAAATCACCATGTGTTACATTTTCGTGTTGGGATAATTGCTTTTTCGAAATAGAAAGAATAGACAAGAGATCGGAAAGCCTATAAGGTTTGTATTTTTAAGTTAGCAAAGGTCGGGCTTTCAAAATTTTGCGAAAAAATAGAAAAATTTAAATGCTTTTTTTTAAGATGATTTAATTCAATAGCCAAATCTCAATCTATTGATATTCAATGTTGTTAATGTCACAAAAAACAACAGTTATAATTGTGACTATGATGAAGAATTAATTAATCTGGGCTTAGTCAATACAATACATAAATGCTGTTCTTTTTTAATTAATTAAAATTTTATAATGTATTTAAAGAAAAGATACTGATATGTATTAACTTACAAGTAGTCCTTCTTTGCATGCCAGCAATGCATACCACCCTGCTATCCCATAATGGTTGCTGCCTTAGAGAATATATGTAATAAAATGAAATATAAATCCTAATAATTCATAACAAAATTCCTTTATATACAACCGGTCATAATTTGGATTTATAAAATAATTGTAAAAATTTATATATAAAGTTAAGTTCACAAATGGAGCTCAAAATGAATTATAATAGATAAATAAAGGAGAGCAGAAACTTACAAAAGATTCTGGGAATTAAAAGATAAAGAAAATGATTTAAAAAATAAATGAGACTCAGCGATAATGAACAACAAGCAATATGTTTTTACCAGTTTTTGACTGGCTACCGCTCTCATTTTTACGCTTCTGACGTCATCTTTTTGGTGTTTATCTTTTTTGGCTGTAAATGTGTTTTATCTCAAGTAAGCACTGGGTGAGTTTCTTGTTTTTACCTTTTGCTGATATCCAGCCAATCCCCGTTTCCTTTGCCTTCTTTACGGCAAGGTTCATACAAAAATTCCCAACAACTGGGCCAAGAGCATTGTTTCCCTCCACCAAAGCCACAGACACACTTTCTTTCAAATATTTGATTATTTTTCGATTAGATGGGTATGCCGGGTCGTGAAAACTCGTAGGCATGATCCTAGTCTGACGAAAAATAAAGAAATATAATATTATATATATATATATGTAATTATTACTATATATAAGATACTTAACTATATACTATAGTATATAAGTGCAGTTATATAAAGTATCGATATATAGATATAAGCTCTATATATATATATAATACGTTATATAAATATATAATTATAGTATATACTATATATATATTACTAAATATATATATATAATATATGTGGCTTTAAGACTGCAGCATAGTGTACATAGTAATAGTGACTGGCTTATATTATTTGTAGTACTATATAGGTAATGATGACGTAAGAGCAGTATATATGCAAAGTGGCCTAAATCCTAATGGTAGCTACGAATTGACTACAGTGTAGATAGGTATTCGCTATATGATACACGTAGTTGAATTTATATATAATGTAATTAATTAAACAAGTTATACCGTATATATATATAAGTATAGTATATTATAATATATATTGCGTAAAACAGAAATTTACCATAAGAACTCGGTTTATATAAGTCTGATTTTTGGATATTTCTGGCATATTAGCCATGTATCTAATATATATATAAGTAGTATATATTCATGCTATAGTATAGTATGTATATACTAATTAGGCTTAGCTCAGCATATGAGCAGCGATATAACTAGTGGATGATTAGCGTGAAAGTTATATGCACCCAGGCGATAATTAAGTGAATAATGTGAAGTATACAATATTTAGGCCTGGTAAAGTTCAGTAAAGGAGAAATATTTGTTACAAACTAATATTTTGATATACAGTTATATATATATATATACTATATATATATTGGGATGTGAACCGACTGATGACACAAGAAAAGAGGCCGATCCGAGAGAGTCCCGAGTGGAGCTAACGGAATGCAGCCGCGGAGAACTCAATTCTTTAGCTGCCGGTTCGATACCGATACCGATACCGATACTTTAACATTAATATAATAAATACACAGTAATCAGATAGAACATTTGTGGACTGCTAGGCAACTCAAGATTGCATTCCTGTACAAACAATACTTAGTCATTTATATTATTCATATTTGGTTGTGGCCCCAAGTATATTTTATTTATGTAGATTAAAGATAGTACCTATTAAGGAAAAAATAATGCAAATATACAATATTATGTAATAATTGCTCTATGTTTATTTAAAACCAATATTCCATTTCCACTTTTCCAGTAAGTATTTAACAAAGTTTAGTCTATTAGCTTTTATGTCTTTGATTTATCTTTTAATTACAAGAAGATTCTTAAACTAGCTACAATATAAAGAATAAAATTAATGAAGAAGTAGACCCTCAATTATATCAGCTGAGAAAAGTTAAAAATATAAAAAGAACGCTATTAACTCAAAAATGAATAATAAATACTCCTTTAAGATTAATATCAAACTTATACCAATTCAAAATTCCACAAGGTGGAGATGCAAAAACATTAAAGCTTTCACTAGTATCTGGTGCGAGAGACTGTTCTTTTTGGGGTTGTATACATTCCTACCTACACTATAAATACGCTTCTTCTCTCGACTGATGAAGGAGGCGCTGTGATCATTATTTGCCTGCAAGCACTGATAATAATGAAAACCTTGGCCTCGCATTTTTCGCACGCCACCCGGCATGAAAGGGATTCATCTTCTGTAGGCAGCCATCTCATGTTTTCGTAGAGCCTATCTCCTCTTTCACCAGGCTGCAAATTTGAATTATCTTTGCCCCTTTTGACCTGTCTCTTCAGTTTTACGAATAGGTTTCCTGGTGTGTGAATTCCTTTGAAAGCGGTGAATGAGATGTTCAATGCATTTCGGCCATGAACTTATCAAATCTAACATATCCAAATCTCATCTTCAGTAGGTTTATTTTGCTGAAAAGCCCCATCGTCACTATCCAGTGCTGTTGCCAGGGGTTGCAGATAGGCGGCTTCCACTTCTCTATCTCTTTTATTTTTTTTTTTTTTTTTTTTTTTTTTTTTTTTTTTTGTCAAGCGAACGCAAGCTCCTCGGTATGCTATTTTAATGCATTCTTAGAAGTGGTTCACCGTCGAGCGGGAGGGTTCGTGTAGGGGTTTGCAGCTAGCATTAATGATGTCTTATTAGAACCTTTTCAATTTATTGTTATTTATATTACAGTTGTCACCACCGCTCACCGGGCAGAACACCGTATTCAATTGGAGTGGGTGTTGAAGGCCTCAAAAATCCATCTAACGCGAAATTACGCAGAGGAACACAGACGCAGGCTTTAAAGTGAAGGGAAATTTAAGATTGACTAGGAAACACAGATGATGGAAGAGAATACCACAGAACGAGGTGGCAGAAAAGAAAGAAGCACGCAGCGAACCAGTCCTGGAGTTACCAAGGCATCAACACAAAACTCATCGTGCCGACACAGCACGCCCTTGTGCCTTACGAGGGCGTCGTAAAGGTTGGTGGTACGCGAGTGGAAGTTCCCTTGAGCACTTGCCTCTACAGTACTATAGAAAAGAGCTAAAGCACCAAAACATCGCGCCGCAAATATACAAGGGTACAAACTGCACTGAAAAAGTACAGATGGACAATTTAGTAAGTCTTTTTGCCTTTTGACTCGACCCTACCAAAAGCCGGAGAACCTGACGCCCCCGCCCCCCTACAGTATATGAGTTGCAGTACTGCTTCTCTGCCATAGCTAAGGGGCGGAGTGAGACCCTTGTTATATGGTGGAGTAACTGAGAAAGGAAGGATAAAAAAGGTGCTTCTTTCGGCGCTCCTATGAACAGCGAGCACTTGCACCCAGTTTCTTTGAGGCCGCCCTAACTTGCAGCAGCCACTGTATGTTGAGTCATATTCCAAAAACGACTTTGTTTTGTTTATGTTTAGTGCCCGAGGATGTTTATAGTTATCAACAGAAGAGTCGAGAAGAACCGCGTTATACGAGAAGTTAAGATAGGTAATAGTCATTTTGTGTGCTTCGATTTAGAGATGAGGGTAGATTGATGTCAGAAGGGTTTTGGGGGCTTCTTTAAGATAAAAGTACTATAAGTTATTTCAGCTGCATTTAGGGATACGATCCAAGAGATCTGGCAAATACATATATCGTACACGTTGATCAACTTA
>JABUQX010128109.1:0-17500 GCA_015478945.1 Trachelipus rathkii
AAAAAACACGGGAGCAGGCATCGGTGAGGAGATAAGCATTACTAGGGGACAGTACCTTTTGTAGTCGGTAGGCGAGGTCCATACCTCGGCGCTACCCTTGCACAAGGCTCAAGATGGTAGAGCGTTCAACCTGAGTTAAAAGGTCGTTATTAATTCTAAATTTAGGGTTAAGAATAAAATTCGGTGTTAGTTTTTCAAGGGCTGGTTCCGGCGTCAGTGAATACTGCTCGCTGCAAACTTCCAAACATAATGTTCATTTATTCTTCCCCTGCTAGCATGTTCAATGATGTTTGTTAGACTTGACGAGTACAATGTTGCTATTCTTGAGTCTCGGTCCCACTACTACCCTTATTGTATTTACCTTTATCAGTCGGCTTCAGAGTAACCCCTATTATATTAAGTTTGTATGGCCGTATATATAAAGCATAAATTTTATAATAGAAAGTCTATTTATATTTTTATTGCAGAAGAAATACCTATAAATAGGTATTACTAAATAAGAGCCTTTTAATCATTGGATTAAACTGACTAATAATACACAAATGATTCTATAATCAAATGCGCAGTATTAGCAGATCTTTTGTCATGTAGTGTCTCAGATATAGAGATGAGCTTTTATCTCTTCCTGCCAGAAGAACTGATGATATATAGATACTGTTAGTAGAGTGATGGCACGAATGGGTGGTAAAACTAACGCTGCCGACAGCCGGCCATATGGAACTGTGTGGAACAGCACTCACGCATGTATGTATTGTCTTATAGATACGCGAGTGGAAACGCTGTCTGTGATGTCAAGTTAATGGCGAAACTCATGGTATAGGGTAAGGTTGCGACTTTCTAAACTTGTTTGATAGAGAATTTACGATACCTTCCAGCTAAGTATGAGCTCTTGACTGCGGGTGACCGTATAATTATTTCTTTTTTTTTCTATATTTATTACTTTACTTTTATTGGATATCGAAAAACTTTACTCTCAGGTGTGGGCACCCCTTAAGTGTGGTTTTCCATTCCTATTGTCTGTTTCATAGGCCTTCTTTTGTGATTCCTCCGAAACCTTAACTTGAAAAGTGGGCTTTACAGTCCAAGTCATAGTTTTGGGGGTGGAATTGTATGGAATCCAACTTGTGTCTGCTGCATAACCTCTTATTTAGGGGATACATTTCAATCTAATTATCGAGGGTTTTCAAAAGTTCAATTTAACATTAATGCTTGTGCCTTTCAGGCGCTGTCAGAAGAAGAATAGGGTGGCTGGTGAAGAATGGGCACGATCCTTCAGAGGCTTGTCAATACTTGGCTCTCGTTTGCCTTATTGGCTCCCTCCGCCCCCTGTGGAAAATGAGCGCGTACTTTGTTGTAATACTAGACTCAGGGGGGTGTTGTCAAAGAATAATAAGAGACTAGGAGGCAGTGTACTGGGCCTTAGCTGTCAAGCGCCTCAGGCTACCTCAATTGTCTTCTTTAAATACAATTAGAATAGGTAATATGTCTTCTAAAGACTATCCACAAGAAATCTTGACATCGGAACAAGAAAGATAATCGCTGGAGCAGGATCGTGGAACATGTTGGCGCACCACACGCAAAAGTTTTCACGGCTCTATTTTCTCTCAAAACCGGGTGGGTGCAGTTCTACTGCGTTACGTTATATGTAGTGCCACAGCATGAGTGGGTTGAGACTCTCTGTTGTTGGATCACTGTAAATCCCTGGAGTTGTGGTTCAGATCCTGTGTACAGTGGAGGGGGATGAATCCCCCGAGGAGGTACCTTTTTTTTTGATGTCCTCTTTCCAGAATGTGCAAAGATGGAAGATAAGATCCTAACCTTTTGTCAAGGCACATGTATATCCTTGGATAGAAACACTTGAGTTCACGTGAGGGTCATGGGAAAGGAGAAACTGAGGAGGGGCGATTTCTGTGATCCGGATCGGTCCTTTCTCTTGAAACAGCAGCACTCCTGAAAAATACCAGCTGAGAGCCAAAATCCATCTGCTTCAGCCACTAGCTAAATTTGGTACTGTTGGACATACAAGGTAGAGGGATGCGGGAAAACCCGAGGGTGGGTAGTCTGGCTCCCCACCTCTGGCGAAACGCCCTCACCTTGGTTTGGATCTAACACTCTCCGAGGATAAAGAGGATTAATGAAACCCTTGGCTCTTATAAGTTTTTTTAAGATACATATGAAGACAGGTTCTACGAGGCCCAAAGAATACGAAAATCAAACTGACCAGACGTAGGCGGGACGAAATGAGCTAAATAACAATAAATCTAGGTCTTGAGCAAGGGGATTCAAGATCAGAACCCTACTACTTGCAAAATCTGCATAATGGATAATAATAATACACTATTGAGCTTGACCATTCAAAATTATAACTATTGCTAACCACGCAATAGGCAGCAACTGAATGCTTCATCGTCCGGACCTTATTTATGTATATGTACTCAAGAGGTCTAGATATAGCCTATCATACGGAGTGACTCATAGTGTCGAGAGTAAATGGAAAAATTCAAATATATATATATATATATATATTATATATTATTATATATATATATTATATAATATATATATATATGATATATTATGTTAAAGTTACTTACGCCCATAGAAATAACCAGTGGATGGGTAAAAGTTGCTCTCTGTCGGGACCATCGCGGGGAGACCATAGTGCGGCGATGCGTGCAGACGGTGTGGGTCAACTTGCCTCGCTCCCATGCCGGAGTTCACAAGACAAAGGGACCTAATTAGCAGCCCATAGATAGAAAGGTGCCAAACTGCGAACGGGGTGTGCAAGAGGTAATAATAAGCTCTCGGCTATCTTTTGTCAGAGGGATCTCCCTAATGAAGCACCGTCCGGACGCACACTCTAAGCAGGGCCTTGCTCAATAGTACTGTTAGCGTGACCTGCAGGGGATGATTATTGGGAATATGGCTGATGGCAATGCCCCATCCACAACTCCACCGTAGGGACGCAGACGGAACATCAACAACAGAAGTGAGTGTATTTTAGAATTCTTAACTCAATATGGTATTGATGTGGTGAAATGGAGAGGCAGTAAAAGCGCCGCCATTGATACATCGACAGACAATAGGATACATTGACATATCGCTTAATAAATATCGCCACTTATGGCTAATCAGATACTCGAACTGGTTATTCTGTGTCCTGCACGAAGTATCCTGACTTTCAATTCCGGACCATAAGACACATCAGTTCGGACCAATCATGAAGTCTTGGCCACAAAGTGAGAATAAGGAGAGAGGCGGAGCAATACCTAAGCTATAAGCAAAACTGGACCTTGTATAAAGATGCTCCTAAGCAGCAGCGTAAGAAGGACTATGGAAGAGATTTCGCGACTGTCTTGATGTACACCTAGATAGGACTTAGATGGTATCTATGCACACAACTGACAATCAATCATACCAGATTCATTATGAAAATAGTTGGTACCCTCTGAAAATAAAGAGAGGATACAGTAGAAGCGTTCCAGGGATGGAAATATCAAGAGCTAACCACCTCTAAAAAGACTAAAAAACAAGTGAACAACTTTTTTCTCAATTATATAGTCCGCGGGATACATAATTAGGGATAACATTACAATACATTGCCTCTACATCCATGTCTTAAGGGAATCTTTAGGAAATTATCTAAAGAGAATGATCATTATGGTTAAGACTCTAAGTAGGAAAGCATTTGAGGCATAGCATCATTTCTGAAACTGGGCGTCTTACATATAAGTGCTTCTCAAGGAACAATTCTAATGGGTCCGAAGCACTTCTCCTTAAAGAAAGCGGTAGTTATTCACAAGGACTAGATTTGAACGGAGAAACCTTTAGTGGAATCTTATTTAAATCTCTACTTTTCGACATGTAATAGTTTGGCGGACGGGGATGAAGTAGATATGGATGGTCGGAGACCTATATTAGATCGGCGGACAAGTCTGTCTGGAAGAGTCTCTCCAATGACTCGAGGGTCGATGCGCGCATAAATTCTTCTGGCCCAATAAATTTACCTGGAGCGCGGGAGCTATAGTTCCCATCCTTTTGCTTCAAACAGGGAATGTGGTAGAGTCTGCTGGCCGGCTGCGTGAGGGTTCTCAGGGCAAGTCTATGCCTTGGGATACACCAAACCGCATGTGAGGGATAAGACTAAGGTTTTTGTGTGTCTTCCTCATTCACCTAAAGACGGGGAGAACTGGAATCCATCGTCTAACCCCATGATACCTAATCAGCATACCTATATATATAAGCTTTAACTTCATCATTTACTTTATTTGTAAAACAATGAAAAATGGGCTTAGACTACCTACAATAATGAGGTATGGAAAATTTCGATAGATAAAAGAAAATCCAATCTCACTTAATCAATGAGGCCTATCCAAGTCCGGTAGTAATTCACATGTTGGACACACTTAGAATTAGCTTGGTGATATTCACTCACAAGATAGTATAGGAAGCGCTAGATTAACACAGGAGGATAGCGTTTGTGCTTATTCCCTGATGTGCAGGGTGCTTTTTGATAGCACCTTTGCAATGTTGTACATATCGAGATAGGTATAGCTATTTGACGCCTATCACAAGGGACGTCTCGGACTTGACCTTCAAATACGATCTCACCCTTATATTACTGGATAAAAGCAATGTTTGAGAGATCAAAGACTATTTATACGTATAGCTGTAAATGGGAAGGTATGGAATGATCAATTGTAGAACATTCATGGGAGGGATATGACCCCCATGGAGAGTGGTTCCTTTTACCTAACACTTATTTATGGACATTAGGGTGGTATTGATTAGTCTCACTCCCCAACTTAGTGTAAATCCGATTCGAGGTGACAAAGGATATACGCTTTATGACCTTTATGTAATTTATTATTTATGAGAGGCAATAACACATAGATAGGTTTTAATAGTAAACTCATTGCACAATCATGCCCTCAATATATCCTATCAAAGGTGTTTGGAAAAGGGAAACTAAACTCAATGCAATCCAACATAAAATCACTAGTAGTAGTTTGCCGTTCACACAGGAAGAGGGTATAAGCGTAACGGACATATGACTACGGATTTTTCCCAAAGATTGGTGATGTCCAAACTAGTTAAACCGCACGGCTTCCTGAAGTCAAAATATCTGGTGTAGCTCCGATCCCTAGATCAAAACCATACTGTGCGATGCCACAGCATCTTAAATATCAAGAGGTAGTGGAGAATAAAGGTTACGGATGGCCGCCGATCTACTGCAGAAATACTGCGCGAAGTATAGCTCTTGGCATCCAAACGCACCTATGGGGTACCTAGAAAACCTCAAGAGGCAGAATGTTATAACAATTAACTGCTATGTCGGACCTATTAATCAACACGATTACTAGACAATCACATTTATTGTATATTCGGTGGCCGCAGGTTGGACAAAGGACTGCACGAAAAATAAAACTGACAAAAAGATTGTAAAGCATTAATCACTGCCTAGAGATTCTACAGGGGCAATCGCATACATGCCACCTTAAATCTGCTCAAGTCATGGTAGGCACTGATTAAGTGATAACCTTCCTAATTTCCTGTCTGCATTTGCCAACATCATGAAGGAGATGGCACATGTACTATGATGCAAATAATAGAACTAGGCACATATAATAATAAATCTTAGGTCCAAATTAAACTAAGATACTGAGACTCGGACAATAAAAACTTATTATTCGAATTTATTCGGAAAGTAAATGATATACATGAGAATAAAATGTGAACTCATATTGTAAGTTATCTGAGAAATTTAAATATCAAATATCAAAAACATTGAGATAAAAGTAAGATATTAACAAATCTCTATTCTTTATATGGTCAAAATGCGGTCAAACTTTTGGGATAAATGGTACGTTTTCCATAAAACTTTGAATCAGGACCATTATGTTAGGTTAGCAATAATGTATGTGAATCGTAGTGATAGCTGGTGGGACTTATGCGCGTGGAGACTCTAGGTCGGACTCCAAAATTTAGCATAGGACGCATAGTAATATAGCTACTGCGGGTGCTTTTTAACCTAACTCAATCTTTATTCAGTCAGAGATTTACGCTTATAATGGCTTGTGCCCAGAATAAAGCATAGATATATAAAGGGATTGTGAAGTTGGTCAAAGATCGCTGTGGCAACTGAATAGTATCAGTATATGCAGGCTTATGCTGTGGGCATCGTGATCTCCTGCATGTTATGTACTCTAAATCTTGAGTTTTTATTGGGAATGTCAACGTACCTAATTACATATGAATACTGGCACTCAACACAACAGAGCTAATTCATGATGTGGGTGCCGGGGCATATCAAGGTGGTATCCAGGCAATGAGGAGGTCTGAGCTGATCGCCATCGCTATAGGGACGCCGAGCCAGAACCGCGCCTTACTAGGTAGGTCCTGGTACCCCCTGTCTGTGGACTATATTACTCGTATAGTGGCCATCACATTAATGAATCTTATGAACAAATGCGTGATATAACAATGCTCAAACGCTATTACCAGTATTACTGGAAGCAAGCATACGGCGAACTCACTGCGTACTCTAGACCTAGAAATGAGGTCATGATATGGATTGCTTGTTCTCCCGAGAAAAAGGTCTAAAAGGAAGGTTTGCTCTGAGAAGATCTGTAGCCTTGGAACGAATTATAGAAACTGGAAAATACTGAACTGGACATAAAGAGCCAATACAGAAAAATATCAAAAAAATAAAGAAAAATGGGAAAAAGTTGGATAAATGTGATTATCATAAAGCAGAATACTGCTCAGTGAATGCAAACGATAAGAAAACGGCCATGAACAAATATCGTCATGTTTATCGAGAACGCGCTAATTAAGCTGGCAAAGAGTGATAAATAGGTAAATTTGTCAGTGGAATCGGGACTGGCTCATGAAGCCTTAACGATATCAATAATACTTTGTCTCCTGGAACACGCAGACCTCTGAAATTCGCGACATTATTTAAAAAAAGAGAGAAAATAAAAAAATTATTGTTGATAAATCCGGGATGAAAAGCAGGATGAATATTAGGGAGACTAAAAAGTAGGCGTGTCACAAAAAGAGTTCGAAGTGGGTACGCAGTGACTAAGTGAGGCGACTCCATAGAGACCAGCCACTCATCTTCTAGACAATTCTAATCATGTACATTTTAATATATACTCTATATAAATTAGTATTTCTTCGTTAAATAATATAATAGACTTATTATCTATTAATTATAATATATTATTATATATAGTCATTTATTATTACGGCTATAACACTATAATATATGTATAGTATAATATAGGGGACTTAGTATAGCCGACGGGTAGATACTAAATAAATGGTGGGGTGATATTATAGTATATTTTTACCCATATATATACCTATAACCTATACGTAGTGGGCCAAGCCAAAAAAAAGAGACATTCCGAAGGAAGTGGCGAGTAGCGAGTAGCTCTAATAATTGTTACTCCGTTAAAAAGAACGCCCCGCACACTGAATTGCTTCCCAGAAAATTACATCACATATTTAGTTCTGACCGCCCAGGCCTGATAAATGTAGTTAATTAAAAATTGTCTAATTGTCCGAAATATATATATACCAACACCACAACAAGTGGGGTAATTGTTGTCCCGAAAATTGAGTAGCATACGCGCTAATATTGGGTTAGTTCCGGGTTGATTGGCAACACGAATGCCCGCACTCACTTTGAATTTCTTCCAAAATCTAATCATATTTAGTGCTGGGCCAGGCCAGGCACCTGAAAGGTCTGTATAAAATGTCTTTAAATGTGAATTTGCCACACGCGGGACCAATACAATTGGGGTAACGCCACAGCGGCGCCGTGTTTTTTTTTTAAGCGTAGTATCCCCCAGTAGGCCTAATTCACAAAGGGTAATAACCCTAAATAATTTCCTGCCAAAGGTGCCCTTTCTCATTTCAGACTCTCTGTTGATTTTGAGTAAACACATCTCTTGTGTTTTCTTTACGATCTTGCAAGATTATACTGCAGCTGCTCCTCTCATTTTTTGTAAGATGGGGTGGATTAAAGGACTGTATTAAAGCAATAGCCGTTTAAATTATGCAATTAACAAACACTTCCAACAAATTAAAGAGTTTCGAATAACGTTAACCTCACGTATTCAATTATTTTTTCTCCGTCTCCGACTAAGGATTGGGGCCTTGAAGAAATGATTGTAAGAAATGACTGTTGGGGAGTGACAGCTTTTCGAGGGAACAGTTTGTGCTTTTTTAGGTAAATTAGAACTGCCAAGTCGTGTTATTCTCGTTTATGTGGCTGTGTTTGTGTTATATTATCCGTAATAATCAGGTAACTTTTTCTGTTGGAAGTGCCTCTTTCAAACAGTGCTGGCCTTTCTAAGGACTTGACCCAGGTTGCTATATGCTATCATATTAATTATTGACTTTCATCGTCAAAGAATGCAGAGAAGGCACCAGCACCAATAAAGTATCCAGAAAGCAGTACACAAGAGCCTGAACAGATGAGCTTTTTTGCAGGTAGCAAACTGCAAGATATGATCTTTTTTCGTCATAATCTTTAAGTTTCTGGAGAAATTGTAGGTCAAAGTTCTTGGTGATTTTGGGCGCATCCTAGGTGCTGCAAACCAATTTCGCACATAGAAGATGACTGCAAACCGAATAAAATTTTTCAAGTCCAGTGAGCTCTCTTCTAGTCGTTTTGATTTGACTCCTGATAAGTTAAACCAAGGTCATTTTAATTGGCATAAATATAAGTCGGTCCGCCATTCTCCAAATCCTTGCTCTAGAATGCATGGTAACCCTAGAAGTTTTTCACAACATGATAAACTGCTTTAAGAAGAACGTTTCACATAAAAGAATTTAAAATTAACAATAATTTTATGTTATGTCTCAACAGGTATCAGCATTATTCTTATCTTTGGTAATTGCCATTTTTTTTCAATTTGCTGTTTGAGGGAACGACAAACAATTAGTGCTTTATTTTCCTTTGGCATGACTGCGTTGGATTAGTCTGATAATTGTCTTTAATCTTAGCTTGTGTCACACCACAACCTGGTAGCAATAGTCTGTATTAATACAGCTTGTTGTTTCCCTTCTGGTTTCGGCCAGCCAGGTGCTCCAAGCGCTTGCGTTGTTAAAATCATTTGCTATTGCCTGAATTATGTTATTTCATAAATATTATCATGTAGACTCGAGAGGCGTTAGAAGTCAGTGATTTGTCTCCAAGCTTGGATTTTGTCTATTATTTTTTGTTTGCAGGCTCCTTCCTTATACCAGTATTTGCTGTGCGGGTTGCGTTGGTCAAAACTCATGGCCTGTATTATTATTTTCCATAGTTTCCAATCTTCCAACATTCATTACATTTTTTTTTTTTCATTTCGCAATTATCATTGCCTTTTTCTCTGATATCAATATGTTAGTCTCTCGCGTGTATTCGCTCAAGAGGCTATTGAATTACCTTCTGATAGAATATTAAGTATATTGGACCAGCATTCTCATGCAATGTATTCTGGTAACGTCTCTTCCTGTATTCTGATAAACCAAGTGAAATCATGGTGTAGATTTTCCCATCCTCACATTAGCAGTCAATTGGATACATCTGTTGGCAAAAAAACTCTGTTTTTTATATGCCTCAGCTAATTTTTTTACGTAGATGGCGCTTCCTTTCTCTCTGCCATTGTATCAATTTACTACTCAAACAACGGTGCATTAAACATCGACTCAGTGTGCATTAAACAGTGTGAGTGTATAACCATAAAGCGCCTGAACACTACTTATTTTTGTCCTTCCTCAATGCCATTAGCCTGACATAGGATCTCAGCAGATAACCGACTTTTATTGCACTGCTTCATCACAAAAGAAATGAAGGTTTGGGATTCTCGCGGGTTCATCCGCTGTTGTCGTGATTCATTTATTAAAGTAGTATCGCATAGTATAGAGCTCTTGAGCTAAATTCTACAATTATAGACATTTTCCTTTTCCATTTCTCTTCCACGTTATTGTTTTGCGCTTTATCCAATCTCTACCTTCTCTTTTCCGTATTCTAGACTTCTTTCTAGACAGAGCTTTATCTAATCAATTTGTGCTCATATGTAGCCCTACGTCTAACTATTTTTCACTTTTGGACTGCAGATAATATTTTATCTTCCTCAAACCGTCATTATTCCGCAGTTGCATCAATTCGTGAGTCAATCTCAAAAAAGGTACGTTTAAAACTCCTACTTTAATACGCAATTTTATCACTTTTTTGTTTATGAAATGCATATTCTGTCATTTGTGTTTTGGATTTTCCTAGTTCTAGTATATGACTTGCCATGTAAAGCTCAATTTTTTTTATATGTATAACAATATAAATTTATGTTTATGCTTTTGATTGGATATATTTTGCTTTTTCTCTAACGGAACAAATTAATATCAATCACAGATACTAAAATTACATGCTTATCTTTAAAAAAATATATCTCTAAATAATTAAATTTTTAGCATAGTTTTCTTATTCGGCCAAAATACTAAAAAATTATAAAAATCCATTAATGCTTTCTATTAAAAAAAAAACAAGTTATCATGCTTGGAACATAAAACTCAAACTTGCTTATTACTACAGTTACATAGATGCCTTTTATTGTAAAACAAATTGCCATGGATAATAATTCGGTAAACTCTGAATACTAACGCACCCGAAACACTAATTATATCCGGACAGTGACAGCGCTTCCCAGTATTAAATCGTGAATGCACGGGGGGTATACAACAGTGACACTTAACCTATTCAAAAAACTTTGAGCTGCGAGAAACGAAATGAAGCGAGACGGCACGGAGCGCATGCTCAGTAATGATGTCCTAACTTGCCACAAACTGAAAGCTATATTTACAGCCAGCCTAGGATTTGACACAGTAAACTTCTTAATCATAATAAATTGAAAATTGGATCTGCAGGGACCCTGAATGACTCTTGTGCTAAGCACGGACTTGATACCAAACAATACGATAAAATGATCAAGATGAAGTGCTCAAAACTTCTGCGAATTGGGTTTTTTTTTTAGCAATGGGACAATTAATCCAGCATTAAATAAATTTACCTTTATCATAGAAATTGAATAAAATAGATTAAGAATATATTGCTTTCCGTGTATATTGACGACAACGCTATATATATATATATCTATTATGATTATATATATATATAGAGTCTATATATATATATATATTATTACTAATCACCTATATAATATATATATATATATATATATATATTTTAATAATATAATTAAAAATTTAATTAGATACCTTCTTAAAGTTCCGTACAATATCAAAATATTATATACTATTAAAATATTAAAATAACGAACCCAAAATATTATCGAATAGAAAAATCATTATCAGAAATAAATAAACAAATTCATATTATTAAAAAAAATTCTAATTTATTATGGTCGCCTATTCATACGTTAAACGCCGGAAATTAAAAAGAACATGATAATTAAATTAATAAATATACAGCAGAAATTCACACACTAAAACATCAGCTGGCTTAGCATACATTTAAAACAATAAAATAATTATATTTTCATCTTTCATATAAAATATATGGTTTAAAAACAAAATTATACACAGTTCCTTTTATCTGATATTTTCATATGATTATGGAATATACTATGTAGATTGTGTTCTTATTGACATGCGGAAGACTTTTTACACTCCACAATGATCTTTAATGAGTGACGCAACGATAGCTGACAATAATATTATGGATATGATTTAAATATTTAATATTATATTTCAATATTAAACGTGTACGAATTATTCTAACACGGATAAAATACCAGAAACGTTATTGGAGTCAAGGAGTATCACGGGTCGTTTCTCATGCTCAGAGGCATATATTTAATATGGAAAGGAGAACGATATAAGACGGGAACAATTCGGTATTCCTTTCCACAACACCTTCACTCGCCCTTCCACTAACTGTGTTGGCTCGAAGGAGACTGAATAACAGTGGTATATTGAAAAAAGACAAATCCTATTAACTCATATGTAATTTTCTCTGCATCACTAAGCGCTTTAATAACATAGAGAAAAGATCGATATTAATAAACAATCGGCTAATCTATTATTACTCTAGAATGCACCTTAATTGTCATACATGGTATCATCAATAAGAACAAGCTCACATTTCACAAGACTAAATAGGCATAATGATGGCAACATTTAGGTCTAACAAAGATTTTTTTTACAATCACCTATAATAAAATAAATTTAAAAATTTACCGCGCACATGTTATTATCATACTATATTATTTTGTAATAAATTATTAAAATACAAAAATTAAATTTTTTAAATATTATTAACAGTTTCTTTGGATGAAATAATACATAGCAAAATAACGTGATCACACAAACATATGTTATGATCTTTCAATCCGCAAACAGCATATGCTCAGATAAGGAATCTTGTCTATATAATGCAGAAGGTTTTCTATTTATAGTATACATGCCTGGATCTATCTCTCGGGAATGCTAGCCATATAAACATTAGCCCGATTTTAATTTGATCTTCCTCACAATTAATAAATCCCCAAGGGATAAAGAATAAGTTTTGATCTTACAACCAAAATAACATCATAGCTTTTATACTGACATAATCACCATAATATCTACTTCAGGATTACTAATTTTCCATACCTAATCATACATAATCATCATTACAGTAAAGAATTAATAATATGCATCGATTATTTTAATCATTCTAATTCCACAGGTAGATAAACTATTCACTTAAAACTTAATTATTAAGTAAGTAAAGAAGGTGTGGCGTAATTTGTATCTAAACATTGTTAGTAAAAATAAAAACATATACACAAATATATACCTTCCTGATTCTTACGATGTACTAAAGTCAATATTCTTTAAATTATATGTATTATCTTTTGCACACTTTACACCAATTCATAATAATCATTTCACTCTCATATGCACTCATTTTAAAATAATTTATATTATTTTATATATATATTATATAATATATTATTATTATATATAAATAAATTATATATATATATATATTTAATATATTAATATAATATATATATATATATATATATATATATAATATATATATTATATTAATATTATATTTCAGATTAAGTTAAATTCGACTAAAGTTATCTCATAATATAATAAATTAACTGACGCTTTATGAGCCAGCTCGACTTATCAACGTATCTCGATGATGTTGATCTACAGAGCTAATATTAATAACCGATCAGACGTACTCTAAAGTTATCTCTCGAATTCAATATAAAATATTATCTATATGGGTCCAGAAAAGTATAATTCAATATAAGTAATATTTTCATAAATATCTGCTTACCTCTATTTTTACTTTCAGCTAGAAATTGACCTCTCGTCTTATTACTTTTATCCGAGTCTATATATCTTCTGCTTAGATTACTGGATTATGAATTTTCGAGAGTAGTGGTAAAGTACGTCTGAAACTCTTAATTAGTGATAATATTATTACAATATCTTACTCATTACTAGACTACAACTTCTACTCAAATACTCCCCTCTCTAAGACACCCTTCTAACTTTTCATATATCTCTTATCGTAACGGTTACTATTTATCTACTCTATCTATCAGTTGACATGTAAACATCCTTGGCCTTAACATAAACATAAATAAAATGTCTCGGAAACCTCACATCACAAGATGCTAGGAAAGCGTAAGACTCTATATAAGAAATAACTGGGAGTTATCTGTTATTTATTAACTGGTCAGAAGACTTTTTTTTAAACTCTTCCAGCTGCTTACCAGCTTATAACATCACATAAGGACCCATTACCGCCTCTATGTATGGTATAAGTGACTGCTCTTCATTAACTATTGTCGGTAGAGGCGTCTATATTGGTTATTTCACCCTGGTACCTCTATTTGTGATATGGGTCGATAACTAGGCCAAATAGAGCTTATACATTTTGGTTTCTGTAACTATTCCGTTCTAACTTGACCCCTCTGAGTCTTATTTGGCGTAGCGTGATGTTGTGTTTACGTCACTTTTATAATTATCTTTTTATCTATAATAGTACCTTTTGTAATATATAATATTATATATATATATATATATATATATTATTATATAGCAGTACGGTCACATAGAGTGAGCTTACGAGGGAGCTTATTACTTATATATGGTTAACCTCCACCTATTTATATCGTTATTCGAGTCACCCCTCTATGGAGAATTATATATATAAGCATTCAGGGGTTGTATAGTGTTATTCTGCAACAATGATAGTATATTATTATGTATTGATGTATATATATAGGAACTTTATACCAGGCTATAGTTATTCGCATGCGAGAGTCCTTATTCTCATTCTTTCCCTGCCACTCTGTTCTGTGGTAAATTTCTTCTATCTATCTTCTCAGCTCTGTACTTACTACTATGCTGAATTATTTAATACACATCACCTCATCACTAATATTCTAAGCCCGAGCGTTCATGTATTGCTTCTAATTATCATGTCGTAATTATCATTATTATTAAGTTGTTATGACATCAGAGGCGTGCTCAATCACCTACCCTCCTTATTATCGAAATTAGTAGGCTCATGGCTCACTGATGTAGTGGTTAGGATGATACAATATAGTAAAATAATTCAAATATATATTTATTAATATTATTTATAACATAATAAAAAAAACCTTTGCCATATCTTTCTTACTATCTACTCTTTTCTATCAATATTATGTATAATCTATATATCTATATATCTATATATATTATATATATCTATATCTATTATATCTATTATATTATTCATATATTATCATATATATCTTCATCTACTTCTCTTACTTCCTCTCCGTCTATTCATCTAATATGGTTTTCATCCTTGATGAGCAAGCTAAGACTGCATCTTCATCTCTCTCTCTCTCTATCTTACTATATCTCTCTCTCTCTTACTATCTCTATATAATCATATAGTCTCTATCTATTCATACATCTTACTATAATATATATTCTCTATATATCTATATATCATATCCCTATCTCTTAGTTTCTCTCTATCATATCATATTACTATTATTCACTATATATATATAATATCTTATCTCTCATATCATCTCTATCTTCATATATTTAGTATATCTCTATACTCTATCTTATCTAGTCTCTCTCTCCTAAATCTATATATATCTATATCTATCTCTCTCTTCTATCTCTCTCTATCTTACTTACTTCATCTCTATATTCATCTATATCTATCTTATATACATCTTCTTATACTATATCTATTATAAATCTATATAACTATTTCATATTATATATCTACTATCTATATATCTATTCTTATATATATCTTTGGTCACCTCACAAAATTGCGCTCGCAAGTTTACATAAATTGCTAATAATAAAATAATAATAATAATCACTAATAATAATAATACACTAATAAAAAATAATAATAATAATAATATAATATAATATTTATATTCAAAATATTTAAAAGTTTATACTCATAATATGGAAGAACAATACAATATTAAAATAATAATAAAATAATAAAATGTCCTAATATATAAATATATAAATAATATAATAATAATAATAATAAATAATAATAATAAAAATAATAATAATAATATAAAAAAGAAAATAATAATAATAATAATCATAATAATAATAATAATAATAATAATAATAATAATAATAATAATAATAATAATAATAATAATAATAATAATAATAATAATAATAATAATAATAATAATAATAATAATAAATAATAACACAAAGATTCCATTGTACTTCCTCTCAGTGAGGCTTAAAAAAATACAATAAAATCGTTGCTACCATTATTATTAAATAAAAATATTGAGACTACTTTGTACAAATATATATATATATATATATATATATATATAATTGAATACTATATAAACATATATATAATATAACCACATAATATAATATATATATTATTATATATATAATATATATATATATCTATATATATATATATATATATATATATATATATATATATATTATATTATATATATATTTATTATAAATATATATATATATATAATAATATTATGGAAAATCTGACAGAGAATTATATATAAATATATATATATAGATATAAAATATATATATATAATATTATAAATTAATTTTTCCGGAACTGAAATTTTCAGTTTAGGCCGGAAACCGGAATTAGCCGGAATCCCAAAAAAAATTCCGGCCGGATTCACGGCCGGAACGGGAATTTCTAATGAACTTTCCTTTAACTATAAAGAAATGGAAAAAAAAATTAAATTAATTTAAAAAATTAAAATATAAATCATATATATATAATATATATTATATTATTATATAAATAGTATATATATATATATATATATATATATATATATATAATTATATATATATATATATATATATATTATATATATATATATAAATATATAATTATATATATATTATTATTATATATATATGTATTATATATATATCAGGGGCGCGCTCGTCGTGCAATTTATAGGTGGTTGCATCTGACATTTCACACCAACAATTAATATATATATATATATATATATATATATATATATATATATCTATATATATATATATATATATATAATATATATATATATATATATATATTATATATTTATATATATATATAATTATATATTATAATATATCAGGGGCTGCTCGTTGTACAAATTTATAGGTGGTTGCCTGACATTTCAATTCACACAATTATATATTATATATATATATATATATATATATATTATATATATATATATAATATAATAATATATATATATATTTATATATTATATATATATATATATATAATATATATATATATATTATTATAATATATATATAATAAAAATGTTTTAAATTTTTTAATTTTTGTTCTTTACCCATATAAGTGTGAAATAATTGAAAACTCAGTTTCTTTTATTTAAAAAGAAAATCGGCTCGCCGTTCTTTGGAATGAGCAAATTTTTCAATAACTTTGCGAATAATATCACGAATATTTTCTCACAAAAGTCCTTTCTACTGAGAGCATTGCTAATGCCGAAAGCCTATCCTGCCCCATTGTATTTCTCACAAAAGTTTAATACTTTTTAATGTAGAGAAACACCCCTCAGCTTCCGATGTTGTCATCGGGAATGGTTATAAGGACTTTTAATATTTTTACACATTCAACTGAATATTTCTTCCAATTTATTTTCCACTTATGAAATCAATGGAAAGCTATTAACTCCGGAACAACATGGAGCATTTTGAACATTCCCATAATGTTTTCGTCGAGATGCCACAATTCTTGCCCCACGCTGAGCGCTAATTTTGCAAATTGTTTCGGTATTTACAATATATAAAGAAAAGCAAGCGTTGTTCTTCATCTGGCACCACAGTTGTAGGTATACAACGTTACGCAGACATATTTTGGCACACACACATTCCTCTCGTCTAAAATGTATAGGGC
>JABUQX010128109.1:22500-27803 GCA_015478945.1 Trachelipus rathkii
TATGAAATATACGCATTCCTAACCCATCCTGTTATTCACTTTTATGATTAATTTGCTTTATTGTCATTACTGTTCATCCATGGTGACGAAGTTTGAGGTTAAATTTTATGGAAAAGTCTTTAACAGAAAAAACGTGTTTAATTCAAGGTGAGTTTAACATCAACAAGAACAATTACCATCTGTCAGGTTCCCAGCCTAACCCTGCTGCGGCCCCTACTACTTATAGATCAGCAGGTACCTGTGCTTTACTTCCTTCTCCTACACCTGAGGGTCCTTTGCATATTTCCAGCGATTCGTCGACTAGCATACCCCAAACACCCTAGGTTGCCCAAACGGTCCGGGCAATCTCACAAAGGTGCCCCCCTTCATAGTCGTCCTCATTCGCCTACTCCACATGCTGCACCTCCTCCAGGAATGCCAGCAGACACATCATTTCCGATATATTTCATACTGTGATCCACTACCTCCAAAGAGCTCACTGAGCACAGAACTTTTTTTCTCAGTGATGCACTTGAAAAAGTTTTAGGAGTTGAAGACCCTCCAGTCACATTAATGAGAAATGGGTCCATTCTCGTACAAACTGCTAACCGAAATCAAAGTTCCATTCTATCATCTTTAACGTTTCTTGCAAATATTCCTTTTATTTCTACTCCTGATGAAGTAAGAAACACATCTAAAGGCACTATTTATTGCTATGAACAGAAAGACGAAGATTTAGCTGTCATTATGAGAAATCTCCAGCAGAAGAGATTTTCCATTACAAACATTTATAGATTTCCCCCTCATAGGGACTCGCCTGTCAAACCAAACCAAACCCTCGTTTACTGCTGACCTTTAATACCTCTCATCCACTTACAAAGGTGAAAATAGGGTTCACAAGTCATAGTGTTCGTATGTTTATTCCTCGACCCAGACGTTGCTTCAAATGTCAACGGTTTGGTCATCCAAAGAAATACTGCAGGGGACTGGATGACATATGCCCAATCTGCGGAGAATTATTTCCCACTCCCTGTGAAAATACCCCCAACTGTAGAAACTGTGGAGGACCCCGCAGTGCTTCATTCTTCAAATGTTCGTCTTACCTGTTTGAACAGGAAGTTTTGGAGTTATGTACCATACGTAAATTGAGCAGAAGGGATGCTATACGCCAGCTCAATGAAAAATATCAGAAAAATCAAAGGCAATCTTACGCCACAGTTACAGCTGCCCCCAAGCTTCCGCGTACTAATCCGCCAACACAACCACAACCTAACAAAATTCCTCTCCTAAATTTCAGTGTAACTCAGGCAGTTACTGCAACCTATCTGTCCGAATTGCCCACACTACCGACTCCTCAAATAGTACAAAAGCAGCCCTTGATCTAATCTCCCGTCCAAAAAGCCATCAACAGCCTTATCCCGAGTACTAGCTCTCAACAATCCAGCAATGAAACTAAGTTGGTTCATCCAACACAAAACTCAGAAACCATCCCTTGCCAAGAGGCATTGTCCCATACCTACCCAATAGGCTCTCCAAACTTATGCAAGAGGACTGTCTCTTTGTCTCCTAATTCGCCTCCCACTATTACTCAAATTCCTGAAAAAATGTTTCTAAACAAAAAGAAAAGAATAATTGCCATGTAAAAGATTATTCGTTAAAATACAGAGCATCCGAATTTTTAAATAAAAACACATTAACCCCAGACGTAAAAAATGCAACTCAGAAGAGACCTCGCCCTAAGTATATTCCAGAGAGAAAAGCAATGGCTTCAATAGATTGTATACAATCAATCACAGCTTTTGGACAACCCACCAATCAACCCTCTAATAGTCTGCAGGACAATTCTAGCTCTTCTGAATCTTCCTATAATTCTTCTTCCAAATTTCCCATCTCGGCACTCCTCAAGGGATTCTATACCCTAGGGGATGAAATGAATAACAGCTCCCAAATGGAGCTTGATATGATGACACATTCTCTTTCTAATGCTTCCTGCGCTTCCGAGAAAGGCGATTGGAAACTGTCCAACGTAAACGTCGCAAACGCTCTAAGCGTTCTGGATCTGTCGGAGGCAAGAAGTAGGTTCATTAACTTAAAATCCGTGTCCAATCTCTCAAAATCACTCGCGCGTGGTGCTGGAAAAATCTCCAGCATCGGACCTTGTCAATCCAACAAATTCTATATTGGAACCCAATATCGTAACCCCAACACATTCTCATAAAGATGACACCCTTCCGGTGACACCTTCCTCCCCATTTCCATGGAGACAACTCCATATCCCTCACACATTTCTAAATTTTCTTGCTTGACAGGTACTGATACTGCTCCCATTAATAAACATGAGCATTTAGGTTGTTCTTCCAACGACCAACCATACCCATACAATAATATGGACTCGGTTGAATTCAATTTATCTCGTATTCATGGCGAAGCCCCCCACCAAATACTACTGAAAACTCCTCCCCAAAAACAGTCGTACAACCCAAATCTCTGTTGTATGACTATTCTTTATCACCAGGACTTGTTGCTTCTCCTCGTCAAGATCCACGTCTCAGACTTTCCTCTTCATCTGAATCTACCTCCAATACTACCCCTAGTCTCATAGAGACAATTGTCTCAGTAAGACCATTATAACATTTATAACAACACAGTATGGCCACTTTCCCTCAATGGAATTGTCGTGGCTACTATTCTAATTTTGAAGAACTTGTTCAACTAATAAACATATGTACACCAAAATGCATATGTTTACAGGAACTTCGACTATGTCACCGTGACTTTTTTCAACCGTCGGAATATAAATCTCCGCTAACCTCTACAGAAAGTGGTGACAATAATAGGGGAGGTGCAGGAATACTTGTTCATAAATCTGTCCCTTATTATCCAGTCCCTCTTCAAACTAAACTTCATGCAGTGGCAGCACGAATTCATTTGTCCATCGACCTTACTATCTGTTTAATCTACTTGGCTCCGAGTAGTGAATATACTAAGGTCGACTTAGCTGATCTTTTCAAACAGCTCCCTACTCCGGTTGCTATACTGGGAGACTTCAACCTCCGTCAACCAAAATGGGGTGACTCTGTCACTTCGTCTAAGTCCAATATCCTTGTAGATCTTCTAACTCCCTTTTCCCTGGGATGCCTTAACACAGGACTCCCTACATATGAACGTTTAGATACACACACCTCTTCTTGTATTGATATCTCCTTTTGTTCCCATTCCTTTATGGATCGCTTTACTGGCCCCGTTTTGATTATTTATACGGTAGTGACCATTACCCAATAGCTTTAAATGAGTTTGTACCTAGCCCAATGTTAAACCTAACTAAAACTAGCGTTATGACCGAGCGGAGTGGGCTCCTTTTTATGAAGCTACAGCTATCCCATTTTCTCCCTTCAACAACCGGTTTCCGACTGTTGATGATGCTTTTTGCTTCTTCCAGCAAGTTGTCATCTCGGCAGCGGAAGCTTGCATTCCACAATCTTCCGCAGGCAGGCAGTTGGCAACCCCTTGGTGGTAACAAGAGTGCGCACAAACTAACCGCGAGACGAAGAAGAAACTCCATAGACAATACAAAATGACTCGTACAACCCCAAACATGATTATTTTTAAAGCAGCCGCAGCGAGAAATCGGCGAATTAATCGCCAAATGCGTAAGCAATTTTTTTGAACTTACATATTGACTGCTAACTCCACAACAACCCTTCCTTTTGTGTGGAAAGTTACACAGAAAATATCTCGTCGCTCCAACAACTCCTCACTCACAGTCCTCCGTTATGGGCCTGATATAACTGACACGATCTCTGCTCCTGCTGCTGTAGCGGATGCGTTAGGTTATAGTTTTGCTAGCCACTCGAGTTCTTTCCGCTACCCTGAAGCCTTTCAAAAACTGAGAACTGATACAGCACTGCCAGACTTTCCAACAGCGAAAGAGGAAGATCATACTTACAACCGTCTTTTTACACTTGTAGAGTACCAAACTGCATTGGCGAATAGTAAAGACGGTGCTCTTGGTCCAGACATGATTTCGTACATCATGGTCCGTCATATTAATCCCTCGGCATCAGCATTTTTGCTGGATCTGTATAATAGAATCTGGATCGAATCTTTTTTTCCTTCTATTTGGACTACAGCTTTTGTAATTCCTATCCCCAAACCTGGGAAAGATCCGAAGTTAGCGGACAACCAAAGACCAATTTCGTTGACCTGTCATTCCTGTAAATTAATGAAGAAAATGGTTTCAGGCTGCTTTTTCTGGAGAGTCGTCAAGCTCTTTCAAATTTCCAGTTTGGTTTCCGCAAAAATCGTTCAACCGCGGACCCTTTCTTAAAACTAGATCATGACATCCGGGAAGCCTTATCAACTGGCGGGATGGTTCTTGGTGTCTTCTTTGACTTTTGACCCTCTTTTCATTAAATGCATCCCAAATAGATCAATCCAGGTTCGGTGCTCTTCTATTCTTTCACGTCACTTTATTCTGGATGAAGGCGTCCCGCAGGGTAGGTTTCTAAGTGTATTATTATTTGCTCTCGGATTTAATAACATCATTACTTCTATCCCAGCGACAGTCAATTTTTCTCTCTATGTTGATGACCTTGCGTTATATATAGCCGGCACCAGATTGCCTTTCTTGAACGGCAACTTCAACTAGCTATTGAGAATGTTTCACAATGGGGTAACTCCCACAGCTTCCATTTCTCCCCCGCCAAAACCTCAGTGGTGCTTTTTAAGAAAAAGGGAATCGAAGAACCTGTCACCTTCTTCCAGCGAACCTAACCTTATATGGTTCGCCTATTCCTGTAACTTCACAAGGCAAATTCTTAGACTCATTCTAGATGACCACCTAACATACTCACCACATATTAAACTCCTCAAAACGAGTTGTCATCTCGTGCTTGACATGTTACGTCACCTCGCCTCAAAATCTTGGGGCGCTGATCGCAAGTCCCTTTTACGTCTTTATATCGCCCTGGTCCGATCGAAACTTGATTATGGCTGTGTAATATATGGTCAGGCCTCCCCTACTCTACTGCACCTATTAGATCCCATCCAAAACGAGGCGATCCGTATTTCCACAGGAGCCTTCCGACCGTCCCCCCGGATAAGTCTTGAAGTTGAATCTAATGTGATGCCACTTTCTCTCCGAAGGGAGTACATCATGTGCACAAGTTATATTCGTTTTCAAACCACAATACCGTCTGCTCTCACACCGATCCTGCAGGAGATGCCTCAGAATCCTAATTACTGGCCATTTGCAAACACAGTTCATAACATCCTTAATTTCCTTAACATCCCTTTGCAGAAGTTGCTGCCTTTCTCTTATGAAG